>VUQG01026189.1:0-23953 GCA_015106755.1 Etia nguti | reverse complement strand
TGTATGAATTTTTTTTTTTTTTTTTTTTTTTAAATTATAATCATTCATGGGGAAACGCAAGAAAGCTCCACCTTTTTCTTCCTTCCTCTGTTTCTTCAGTCAGACTTTCTCCTGCTTTTTTGCTTTAGCAGTGTGGAAAAGCTACTTTCACTACTTTCTCCATTTCATCAGAAGATAAAGGTTTTTATGTGGAAAAGCTGGGATGTGGTAGTATGCAGATTAGATTCTGACTCACTAAAATAAAATACTGGTCTGTCGGCACATTTCATTTGTAACTTTGCACGGTCACTCCTTGTTTGTTTGGTTTTTTTTGCATATAGCAATAATTTTGCTAAGTACTTTAGTAAACGAGGCCCATCGTTAGCAGACACTGGGTCATCCAAATGAGCTTATTGTACAGGGCTCATCTATTTCTGTTTTGTACAATTTTCCTTGCTACCTTCATTAGGACTGGGAGAATAACGCCAGCCGTTCAGTGTCTCTGCGGAAGGAACTGGAACCCGTCACACAGCTCATTGTTCAGTGGCGCAAGCTAGAGCTCAAGTAAGACAAAGATGAATAAATCCAGTCAGGATCTTGTTACTTTTTGGATATCAACCAATCACTAAGTAGCTCATAAATTAAGCACTGTGATAAGGAGCTTTTTAAATCTTGTTTTTGTGTTGTAGTTGTTGGTCGCGCAGTCTGGACAACGCAATGAAGCGTCACACAGAGAAGTCCACCAAACACTGGTTCTCTGTCTACCAGCTGCTGGAGCGATACCTAGAGGAACAGAGGACGGAGACTTGTACAGGTACGAGCTAACAAATCAGTGTGTGGTGGTCTTGTTAAAGATATTAATTAATTAAAACTTTATAAAATATAGTCTTTTGGGGGTGGATATCAAATTAAAGGTGTAAATTTTATCAGCTGAAGGGAAGCGAGGGTCTATCTCTGCTTCTCAGTGTCTGTATTTCTGTGAGATGCAAACTGCAGAAAATACTGGTGCATTTAACCTCAAACTTTCAAATTTAAAGCACGAGAAAATAAAGGATACCAAGAGATATTATTGTTTTCCTCTCCAGATAAAGAGGTAGAATACCTTTCCCTGTCTTCAGTGTCCTCCACCCTTCAGGCCTTTCTGGAGGGCTCCACCCTGGGGGAGTTCCACACCCGTCTGACCATGTTGCTCACCTTCCACTGCCACCTCCTGCTGGTCCCCCGCCAGCCCGGGCAAGGTCAGCCATCACTGCTGTTTCCTGCACACTACATATTGAGACCTGCTTACTGGACCAACACTGAAACAGTCTTTTGCTGAAATTGTGAAATCACAAATTTCCCATCACGTCGAATTTGTTTTTATCTGAGATCTCACTTAACACGTACTTCAGTTTATTTTGACGCAGAACTGCTTGCTTTTACAGAGCCTTTGTCAAGTCTTCTCTGGAACCTGTACAAATACTACAATCAGTTTTCTCAAGGCATTCAAACCAAAATCACTCAACACAGGCAGACCATTGAGAAGGACCTCAAGGTATATCCTTATAAATCACAGCAAACTCTTAACCTTTATTCAAACTTGCCTCTGAACGTGCGTCACTGCAAAGTTTTCTGTCATTGTCTTACATATGAATTGGTATTCTTAGGATTTTGTCAAGATCTGCAAATGGAATGATGTCAATTTTTGGTCCATCAAACAGTCAGTGGAGAAGACCCATCGGTATGTGGCCTGCGAAGTATCTCTACCGAGTTATGATTGTTGTGTAGTTTTATTTTATCTTTTGTTTGGGTTTTTTTTTACAGTTAGCTTCCAGGTTCAGGTGTCTAATTCCAGTTTCATTTTCACTGTTTAGTAGACACAACAATGTGAATTGATTCGTGTGGACATCCTAAATCAGTATGAACCAGTGTCACCTCATCTTGCTGTTAAGCAGTGCTATCTAGATTGATAAAACTAAAACTAAACACATTTGATATATATTTTTATTAAGTGCAAAGTTTTTAACATTAGTGGGTTTTTTGTTTTTTTTTATTTAGTTGACTAAAATGTTGTCGCACCAGATTTTACTTTGTTTAGTTTTAGTTAACCATAATGATCTTGACCTGTAGCAAGTCAAGATAGTTGAGCATCGGCCAAGTGTAACAATATATAAATGACTGCTTTAATGGTAATCGCCTTATGATTTTCAGCACACTCTTCAAGTTTATCAAGCAGTTTGAAGAGGCTTTGAGCAGTCCCAGTATTCCTGCTCTGGTGGAGCAGGGAAGCAGCGCGAGCTTGGACAGTGTGGACGCTAACCCACAGGAAATGCCAATCCACCGAGTTCACCGGTTGCTAAAGAGCACCCTGCCTTTAAAGAGCAGGATTCTACAGGTACAGATCTCACACAATGTCTTTAATTTTCTCTTTCAACAATTTTTTTTAATTACTGAACTATCTTTTTGTATTTTAGACTGAGGGAGAAGAAGAAGAAGAGTTCAAAGCTTCTTCTCTACAAAGATCTCTGCCTGTACTGTCCAGGAAGATGAAGAAGATGTGCATCCAACTGCTGAAGAAAAACCCTGTCCCTGAGCTGGCTGAAGACTTGGACTGCTTCACTGGTGAGAAAGCTATTGCTGGACAATTAAAATCACAGTTGAAATAATTCAATTATGTTGTTGGACTCGCCACTGTCCTGACATTGGAATATAGATTACTGAAGCCTACAACTACAGTCCTGTAAGGACTCTATGAAGTCCTATGAAAAACTACAAAAAAGTACATCTAACGGTTGAATAAATTGTAGAAACACTTAAAGCAGCAAGAACCTTGATGAGTAGCCATTTTCAGTATGACTACTGTTCTCTCAAAATGTTGTGGAGGAATTTTGGCGCAATTCATCAGGGTTTGTGGGTTTATTTATGCACAACTCTCTTAAGGAATGAGTTCTGGATTTTAAATAAACCATTCCAAACTTCAGTCATTATTCTGTAGATTGGTGCTGTGCTTGGAGTCACTGTTATGTTGCATGGCCCAGATATGTTTGGTTTTCACCAAACATGGTTTGGCAACTTTGGCAACTTTGCACAGATGAGCCGTGCACTTTTATACTCTACCAGTGTCTTCAGTTCAGTGTCTTCCCCCTTGTCTGGCATGCAGACTGTAGCAACCGCCAACCTTCCAATTAGTACAATAGCTCTGCTTTCTGGGCTGCAGCCACCACATTGACCTTGGGATCTTAGGATGTTGTTTTCTGGGAAAAATGTGACAGTGTGTTAACAAACACCTGAATATTCTTCCTGAGCGCTTCACATGTTCCACATTTCTGTTATGTTACAGCTTATTCCAAAATGGATTAAATTCATTATTCACCTAAAATTTCTATACACAATACCCCATAATGGCAAAGTTAAAAAAAAAAAAAATTAGTTTGAAATTAGTGAGGATGAAAGACCTTACATCAGGAAGATGGTCACAACTGATCATGTTCTTAGTGAATACCTCAGGCAGCAGAAGAGGAGGAGCAGTTAGGAACCATCATGGAAGGACAGGCTTCTGCACCGCACGTACCACCGTTAGAATAGAAAGGCTAGATTGAACTTTGCTATTAAAAAAAAAACATCTAAAAAAAGTAGCTAGCACAGTTCTGGAAAAACATTGATTGGACAGATGAAACCAAGATCAACCTCTACCAGAATGATGACATGGCAAGAAAAAGGTATGGAGAAGGCGTGGAACTACTCATGATTTAAAGCACACCACATCATCTGTAAAACACGGCAGAGACAGTTTTATGGCTTAGGTGTGCATGGCTGCCAGTGACACTGGGACACTAGTATTTATTGATGATGTGACAGAAGAAGCCCAACGAATGCTGAGGTGTTCCGACATACTGTCTGCTCAAATCCAGCTAAATGCACTGTCTATGTGAACTTTTATTTATATATACTATAAATTTAAAAAAAAAAATCTATTTATACATTTCTTTTTTTCTTTCAGGCGAGGTCATCAGCAACTTGCGGGATCTGCAGGGCCTCACAATAAACACATCAGCAGATAAAGACAAGCAGAAAGCTGAGATAAAGCACATCCTACAGCAGAAACAGAGAGCATTGTCTGACCTGTTCAAGATGCTCACAGAAATAGGTCAGTTCCCCACACTGACTTACATTTTCAATTAACTTATATACTTTTTTTTGTGAATTAATTTTTTTTTCTGTATGATTGGCTTTTTTAAGGTCTGTCGTACCGCAAAGGCCTAATATGGAACAGGACAGCAAATGCAGAGAAGGCTCTGTATGTGCAGCCGCTGGAGATGACCACCGCTCTCTCAGCTGTCAAGACTCAGGAGAATGCAGAGAGCATGTAATTAGAAGTTATTCACAGAGGACTTGTTCTGAATCAGTGCCTCGCGCGCTGCATGGGAGTTCTGTCTTTCTGTTGTGCTACAGTGCTTTTATTTTGAAGTTATTAAAACAAACACAGAAGTAAGCCACATTGAAATGTCTCAGGGCCCTTATGTGGGCATTGAGACATTTTAATATTTCAATATTAACCTGAACATTAAACTAATTACACTCCAACACTCAAGAACAGATGTAATCGTGAAGTGTATCAATAGATTCTATCAAATGCAACAAAGGTAACTAGCTATTGCTTTACAGTACAGGTGGCCAGTGACCTAAAACATACTGCACAAGGAAGAGATTTAAAGCGCCTTGAGGCGACTGTTGTTGTGATTTGGCGCTATATAAATAAAATTGAATTGAATTGAAAAGAGCTTCAAAGGCCAACTACAGTGTCGCCTTGTGTGGACATACTCTAGTTTCGCAGTGAGACACTGTTTTCTCTTCTTTCTTATTGTAGGTTGTTTGCTGAGTTGCTGACAGCATGGGATGGCTGTCAGAAGTACTTCTACCAGTCTTGGGCCAGGAACACTGCCCTGCAGACTGCTTTGCAGCACGCTGCCAAGGTGAGACATGCTCACTAGTGTTCCACAGTACAACAACTTAGACTTGTACCAATCAACTAGATGAAAATCAAGCATCACAATGAGGAACTTAAAGTTTAGCATGTGTTTGTTATCTTCATTGTGATGCATGTGTGTCTATGTTTGCTGTAGGAGCTGGGTCTGGGGAACGTAGAGCGGTGCAGAGGTTTCTCCTCTCACCTCTTCAAGCTGCTCCTCAAACAGAGGCGACGGATGGCCAAACTCACTGAAAAATGGGTCCATCTCAGGTCAGTGCACTAGTACTGGTAGGTTTGACATACAATGTGCAAGTGTAGGTTTGCTTTTAGAAGTAAAGGCTGCTGTGGCACAGGTGCATCATAGCCTATTCAGTCAGAACATCATTACTGTTTCTTTTTAGATTGATATAATACATAAATCTAAAAACCTAATTGTCATCACTTCACCCAGGAGGCTAACTGACAGTGTCCAGGGCATCAAGGCCCACCTACAAAGCCAGAGTGAGGAGCCAGGCTGCACCCTCCCACCCCAAGCCTCTCTCCAGGACTGGGTGAGGAGGGGCCAAGTGCTCACAGCCCAGTGTAATACCCTTTTGCAGCAGCTGGCCTGGTTGCAGCACTGCTGCCCCGAAGACCTTCAGAAGGAGGAGGTGAGCAGCTGCAAGCAGCACACCCTGAGGTGTCCGTCCCCACTGGCAGCGCAGAGACAACCCCCTGGCTGCCTGATGAGGAGGGGGGACGCTGCATGGAGCCAACTACATCAGCGTGTCACTACAATGCTGGAGCAGACGCAGAGCCTGAAGGTGGCGCTGGACTGTGCGGCACAGCAAATCTCTGATGGTGTTCTTCACACATGGTAAAACATTATTGTCTGACTTTTTTCAAGTCTAACATTGCGGCAACAAACACAAAACAGTTGCAACAGCACTGCTGTTTCCCACAGGAACTACTTTACCGAATGCTGTTCGGCCTTCAACCGTCTGGGAGCTATAGGGGCTCAGATGCCCATTGTGGAGCAGGTCTTCACCTCAGATGTGTGTGTCGGCACTCCAGACAGCCAACCAGCCATAATCCAGAGTCTCCAATATGTGAAAGGACAGGTGGAGGCCACAGTCACAGAATTCACCACGTGGAGGACCCACATGCTCTCCCTGGGACACGATGACACAGGTCAAAGCACTGAGCAGTTGCACGAATAACTAACAGTATTTCAGATAGGTCAGCAGTTCATTTTTTATTTCCCTTACAGATCACCAGCACACCTTCTGTACGGAGTTCTCTGCTGAGCTTGAGGCAAACATCAACACATTGTTGTGTTCTGTCCAGATCCTTGTGAAGAAAAGGGAGAGAGTGGAACAAATGGAGCAGCATGGAGACACCAAGAGAGGTCAGAATGTTGCATTCAAACCAGCACTGGTAACCTAACTTATTTTCCTGGGGCCTATTAAAATGTTGGCTCGTTAGTCAGAAAGCATTATATTAGTTTATGTTTGGCCCTAAAAGTAATGGGGGGCCTAACTGGATACTTACTCTAGACGTCATTATCTTGGCCTCGTGTGATATAATAGTCAAGCAATGTGAGAATGAATTCAAATTTGTTTTTATTTGTTTTTTAAATTGATTTTTAATGGACACTTGCTGGAATAATATAAATGTGTTTATGCACATTTTTGAATATTAGAGCCCCAACTTGTGTTCAAGAGAAGGAGGTGGAGGTGAGGAAGGAGAGAGTAGTGGTGGATGGGGCAGAGGAAGAAGGGGATTTAGTTTTTTATTCTGTTTTTAATTTATCCTGAGAATAAAATCCTTAGTAGGTCTTACAACCATGCCATTGGCATATGGCTGTCGCCAGCCAGTACAAGTGTATATACAGTGTTCATAATGCAATGATGGTTACCTCTTCTGTTTATGTATTATTTCAGAGGGTGCCAAAGAGGACAAGGAGGAGCCTGTGGAGGACCTGCTAAAGCCTGGTCACCTGACTCGCCTGCTGGAGGAGGAACTGGAATCTGAGGTGGAGGCTCTGCGTGTGGGAGATGTTAGTGCTGGGCTGGAGAGGCTTCTGTGCCACCTGAAGACACACAGGGACTCCTCTCAGCCACCACGCTTCCAGGTACCAAGAACATCTGGAACTAAAACCGAGTATAACTTATTTATTTATAAAAGTATAAATTCATTATACATTAAATGAATTACATATTAACCTGTGAATGGAAGTTCGAGTGCAGTACAATCTGTTTACCTGCAATGAAAGGGGTTTTATTACCCATAATTTATCTTCAGAATCTCTTCACGTTGCCTTGGCCTGGCATTAACATGCTTCTGCTGACTTTTAGGAGGTAAACAGGGCGTGCAGGATGCTGGTTCGTCTGGAGCCTCTACTAGGAATTTACTCTGACCTTGTGTGCTACTACCTGGCTGTGTCACTGGGAGCACATAGAAGCACAGGCAAACTTCTGTCTGTACTGGCCAGCATCTTCACTGAGCTCGCTCAGAAGGTACTGACATGGTCCTGTTTAAGAAATAATAATGCAGTCAGTGTGATTTTAACTAAGCAGTTGATGTGGTGTCCCGTTCAGGGTTTCTGCCTGCCTCAGGAGCTTATGGCTGGAGATGGAGAAGGAGCAGAACAGTTTCACGATTATGAAGGTGGTGGTATAGGAGAGGGAAAGGGCACGAAAGATGTCAGTGACAAGGTCGAGAATGAAGATCAGGTGATGAAAATACTGGCATCTAAGTAGTGTGATCTGTATGACTGTATACTTTGACTCAAGTCTCCCTGCCCTTTGCTTCCCTCAGCTGGAGGACACCTTCAAGGACGGGGAAGAAAAGACTGAACAGCACGAGGAAGATGACATTAAGTCAGAAGACAACGCCGTTGAGATGTCAGAGGACTTTGATGGCCAGATGTGCGATGGTGATGAGAAAGAACCAGGTCAGTTAAAGTAGAAAGCAGAGGTATCACAAGCTGGTTCTATACTGCGTGTGTTTCCTGAAGCATATAAGAGATGATTAGTAACCCGTGATCAAATTTTTCTTTGCATTTCTTTGCTTGATTTGAAGGTGACGACGAGGGATCAGATAAAGAGGATGAGGAAGAACTGGACAAAAAAATGGGTGACCTGGGTGAAGGCCAGACAGATACACTGGATGAAAAAATGTGGGGTGATGATGAGGAGGAGGAGGAGGAGGAGGAAGGAAGTGACAAGGAGGAGGAGTCTGGTCAGGGCATGGATCAGGTATCTCCACAACATTAACACAATTCAAAAAGTACATACGAGAGAGCAGTCTGCATCCAGTCTTAAACCTTCATTTATATAAAGCAGCCAGCAGAAAGATTTAACTAAATTTGTCTCTGTGTAACATCATTCACCATCAAAACTGGATTTTCTCAGAGTGAGTCCGAGTTGGTTGCCAAAGATGACAACCTGGATGCAGCAGACCCCAAAAAAGATCACAAGAACCAGGACAAAGACCAACAGATAGACGAAGAGGAGAAAGACATGATCAATGAACAAGGAGATGAGGTTTTCCTTCTTACCTAACTCCCATGATTTCCACTTCAATATGTGTCAAAAGTAAAATCAGTAGTAGTTAACAAACAGCCGTTAGAGCTTTGAACTGCAAAGGTCGGTGTGAGCGAAGAACAGGATTTGCATGGATGGACAAGTGTGTCATGCTCTGTGGTCTCTGTTATTTGTCCCAGAGAGAGTTTGATGAAAACGAAGTAGACCCCTACCACGGTCAACAAGACAAGAGACCTGAACCTGAGGCCATGGATCTGCCTGAGGAACTCGATCTGGACCAGGGTGACAAGGGTGGAGATGATGATGAAGATGAGGGTGAAGGTGAAACCTGCTGCTTAAATTATAGCTTTACTAACACAGTAGAGAAACACACATGCACTATTATCAGTGATGTCTTATGTGATACTCAATCTGGCTTTAGACTGGGTCATTTTAAGCAAGTCGGTATAGTAAGTGTATTTGTAAAGAGCTTTTCACAGACATAAAAGTCACAAATTGCTGAAAATAAATGATTCAATTTTGTCCTTTTTCAGAGGAAAATCCATTTAACATTGATGACAGAGGGATGGAACCAGATCAGGATGAGGAGGAGGATGGTGAGAAAGATGGAGGAGAAAACGAGCAAGGAGCAGAGGAGCTGGACAAGGACCAAAATGGAGAAGAAAACGACGGGGAGCATGAAACTGCAGAAGAGAAGGAGGGGGGAGAGGAAGCAGAAAAGGATGATTCTGCTGATAAAGATGAAGAAGAGAAGGACGAGGAAAGGGAGCGGGAGTCGGGAAGAGACGAGGACACTAAGACTTCATCAAATGAAAAAGGGGGTGAACCAAAGGTGTGCACATTCAAAAATAAGTGCACTGATGCATTGCGTGAGCAATGGTATTGACTGATGGGACTTTTTTTTAAAATGCATATATAGGAGGAGGAGGAAGGTGGCAGTGAAGATGAGGAGCTGCCCGAGTACGCTGAGAGGAAATGGCATGACACCGACGGTCAGACAGGAGAGGACAACATTCAGAGCGAGACCGCTGTGGAGCTGGCAGGAGAAGCCTCGGAGAGAGACGAGGCCAAAGAGGTAACATTCAAATCTGTACTGGGCTCCAGATACTCCGTACATTGTGTGGGCTCGAAGTGACTCTGTTTGATTTTGAAGTGGTTCACCACCACAGTGGAGTCTCCCATGATCGGGAGCATATTTGATGGTCCCCTAACACAGTGAGTAAATATCCTGATGCTGCTCTTCCTTAGCAGCGTCGTGAAGAACATTCACAAATATTTGCTGAACAGATAGTTGGAAACTCGTATGCTACGCTCTGGTAAGCTCGATACATTTGCCGTGTGGAGGATAAACGGCGATGTGAATTTCTGATTCTGAAAGGTCGATTACAATAGCCTATGTGAGTTGAGTGACAGAGCGCTTTGTGTGTGACAATTGTGAATGTGTACTTTTTTCCTTTAGTACACGAAGAATACAGAATAGGACAGAGTGTGACGATCTGTCTTTCTTCATAATGAGAAAGTGGGAGGAGTGAAAGCACTGGTGAGACTCCTCCTCTCTCTGATTGGTTGTTTGTGTGACAGAGAAGCTGTTACACAAACAAGTGGTCCACCCTTGAAGGGCCTTCTTGTGTGCCACAGTGCAGCTTGAGAACCACACAGAGATGCTGACGTATTGTATTTTATAATACATTCTGTGTGGAGCACAAGTTTTTCTTTTGTTACCCCAAAACACAATGCAGTGTCTGGGGATTCTTGGTAGTACTTGGAGAGTCTCCTCTCTCTGATCTAGAGGAGAGGGGGACTGAGAGAGGCCTGATGACCTGGGAACCCCAGGAGCCTCTGAACCATGAGGTAGGAGACAGAGCTGACATGGAATACTGGAGGCATGCTAGGTTGAACACTTCTTTTTTCCTGGGATGTGATGGCTCGTTCTTTGCAACAGTCACTGCAAATGAACATTTGCCCAACGGCCTTGGGTTTTCTACCTCGACTTGCCAGGCAGACTGTGGTCCTGGTGCTTGTCTTGTCTGTATTTTGGTCTCACACACTGCCTGACCTCACATATATAAAATATGTCTGCCATTATTCTTGCATTCTATATTTATGCTATTATGGTTTTACAGGAGCATGGCAGTGGAGCAGCTGACGCCAGCCAGTCTGAGGGCCACCAGTCAAAGCTGACGGCAACAATGGCTTCACACAGACAAACTCAGAGCCAGACTCAGGTGTGGCATAATTCTCTGCCTCACCGCCGCTGTTCGATGTCCCTTTATTCCTCCAAGGATTTAATGCCTTAATCAATGTTTTCCTCCTTTCCAGAGCTTGAAGAGGAAACCTGGTCAAGCAGATAGCGAACGCTCTATAGGTGACTACAACAAGCCAGTCAACAAGCGCCTGCGCACAGTCGAAAGAAGCAAAGAGAGCCTCGAGAACAACAGGCAGAGCGACACCCAGCAGGTGTCAGACCTGTACGAGCACATTAAGCACGGAGACCCAAACTACGACACTCAGACATATGGTAGGTGATCACCACAGGACTGGAAGCTGAGTCTCTGATGGTTTAGCTGGAGTTTAAACTAAGCTTTTCATAGCAAGTACATAACTGTTGTTTGTTGGTGTGACTGCATCTAGATGTGGCCAGCGCAGAGCAGGAGAGCACAGCGGGGCCTCGGGGCCAGGATGAAGATGACAAAGATGAGGATTTGTCCATGGAGACAGAGAACCAGGAGGTTGATCTCCAAGCAGCTGAGGTCCAAGAGCTGAAGCCTGAACAGCTGGA
The DNA here is from genome assembly GCA_015106755.1 of Etia nguti. NCBI lineage: Eukaryota > Metazoa > Chordata > Actinopteri > Cichliformes > Cichlidae > Etia > Etia nguti. Next base: position 12,720 of record VUQG01026189.1, on the reverse strand, counting down.
CTCCTCCAAGGCTTCCCAGACAGGTGTCAAATTCTCTTCTTCTCCTGCTCGTTTTTTTTTTCCCATTTCAACAATTTTTAAACTTCTCAGTTGTGAAGCATCTCCTGACTAGTGTTGCTGTTGTGCTGGTGTAGACCCTGGAGAGATGGAGGTGCAGAGGCAGGGAGTGGAGCAGGAGGACGAGAGGTGGAAAGAAAAACAACAAGCCGAAGAAGAAGAAGAGCGAGCAGGCAGAAGCACAGACTCTACAATTCATATTGTTCCTGAGCTGCTTCTGGACTCTGTGCAGGTAGACGATGCGCTCTAAGAAGTTACTGTCAAGTGTTGTAAAACGAATGCCTTAAACATATTTGAAAGGTTTTAAAGTCACCACAGTATTATGTACATGTTCTAAACTTATAAACAGGTCAGTCCCTCTCATGAATTCATCTATTTTCAGCCAAACCCAGTTCACACTTAGTCATATTGTTTGGGATTATTGTTACATATAACTGAGTAGTGTGGACAAAGAGAAGATTTACAGTGATGTAAATAAGTGTAGGCCACATTACAGTTGTGATTTTCATACACTGACCGCCATAAAGAGTTAATTACATTAAAAAAAGTCATAAAGCCTTCAGTTCCACATCAGTTCATATCAATGTAATGTAACACACGTGAAGATAACTCTGTATGTCTGTGTGTGCGCTTATGTGCCGGCAGAAAGCACAGAAGAGAGACCCAGAAGAAACAAGGAGGGAGATGGAGCTGCAGCTGGAGGCCTGGCACAAACTGGCCCCAGGGACTCAGGAGGAGGTGAGGTTGACCCAGGAGACTCAACCAAACATGTTCAACTGTGGCTGTCACGAAAGTGTGACTTGCACTGCTCTTTTGCCTGTAACTGAAGAAGAGAATCAAGAAGTTTTATGTCTTTTGTACATTTTTGTGGTATTTCTTGAAGAATACTGACACAAACATACTGCAGATTCAAATATGTTTAAATAAAGCAAATCTGAACAAAAATGCTGTCCTTGTCAACATAAAGAGGATTATCGGTTCATGTGAAAGTTGGGAATATATTTGATGTATTTTCTAAAATACAAAGCTTCACGCAGGAGACGTGGAATAGTTAAATGTGTCCCATTTGTGTTTATGTAAAAAAACAAAGCAGCTCAGAGTGATGGCTTAGAGAAAAACACGTGGCTCTTTCCTGTCAGTAACTGCAACTGTCACTGTGTTTCAGGAGAATGTAGCGGCTTCCATGTGGCTTCAGTACCAAACTCTGACCTCAGCGCTCTCTCAGCAGCTGTGCGAGCAGCTCCGTCTCATCTTGGAGCCCACACAGGCCGCCAAACTAAAGTCAGTAAAGCACACAGGAAATCTTGATTCTCTCTGCTGTGGTGAAACTGCCCACTGTTAATCTGAGCTGATGTTGTGTGTGTGTGTGCGCATCATCTGTATCTTTGGATCTTTATATGTGCATGTCATCAGGGGTGATTACCGAACAGGAAAGCGTCTGAACATGAGGAAGGTGATCCCTTATATCGCCAGTCAGTTCCGCAAAGACAAGATCTGGCTAAGGCGGACGAAGCCCAGCAAGAGAGAGTACCAGATCTGCCTGGCTGTGGACGACTCATCCAGCATGGTGGACAACCACTCTAAACAGGTTCGAGGCTCCAGTTACAATCAGATGGCTGGTGATAAATGCAAGAAACAATCAGTAATAGTAACGGTGTATTTAGTGCTTATTATTAACTTATGGTTTTTCATGTGTTATTTCCCTATAATGCCCAACTTTTGCTTCCAATATCTCTAGTCTAAAGTTTGAATTAATTAAAAATTGCATGTGTGCTTGTGTGTCTGCGTTCATGCACAGCTGGCATTTGAATCCCTGGCAGTGATTATCAATGCCCTCACTCTGCTGGAGGTAGGCCAGGTCTCTGTCTGTAGGTAAGAGCTTTATCTTTCTGTATGTTGTGATTTGCTTTTAATAGCTGTGTGATATGGTCTAAAACAAAAACAAAAAAACCCGAACCAGTGTGAATATGGTTTCATGTACTGTACAGTTGTGATATCATCATTAAAATAAATGAACATTTGCTCTTGTATGCAGCTTTGGGGAGCAGGTGCAGCTGCTGCATCCCTTCCAGCACCAGTTTAATGATGAGTCTGGGGCTCGGATTCTCAGGCTCTGTCAGTTCCAGCAGAAGAAGACCAGAATAGCACAGGTGGGAATCCTCCTCCTCCTCCAGCGGTTATCTGAATCATCACACAGAAGATCAAATAATTATACTTTAAAAATCTTTTCAATGAGGAAAGTAAGAAACGATAATGCAATATGGTAACAGAAAGCTACAGAGAGCCAGTTCATCTAACAATAAATAGAATGGTACAGATTTCAGTTCAGTTAAATTCATTTTTATTTATACAGCACCAAATCAGAAATCAACAGTCGCCTCAAGTCGCTTTATATTGTAAGGTAGACCCTACAATAATACATACAGAGAAAAACCCAACTATCATATGACCCCCTATGAACAAGCACTTTGGCGACAGATGAAAGGAAAAACTCCCTTTTAACAGGAAGAAACCTCCAGCAGAAGCAGGCTCAGGGAGGGGCGGCCATCTGCCGCGACCGGTTGGGGAGAGAGAAGGAAGACAGGATTTAAAGACATGATGTGGAAGAGAGCCAGAGATTAATAACATGAGCAAGCACTTGGCAAAAGTGGGAAGGGAAAACTTCCTTTTAACAGGAAGAAACCTATGGCACAACCAGGCTCAGAGAGAAGTCTGCTGTGACCGACACGCTGTGGAGAGTGAAGAAGACCCCAGCAGCGTAACTAAGGGAAGGTTCAGGGTCACCAGGAAAATTGTGTTTTCCCCAAAGTCCAAAGACATGCATGTTAGGTTAATTTGTTATTCTAAATTGGAAGTGTTGTAGTAAATAAAGTGTACTGAAGAAGTGCGGTTAAATGCGTCTTGTAGCCTAACGCACTTTAAGTGGTCAGTCTGCCCTTGTACCTCAAAAGCACTACAATCTCAGTGTCAGTCCAGTCCAGCAGTTTATGAGGCAAACTCACAAAAGGAAACAAGAAAGGCTGGTTCCTTTAAGAGCAAAAATATAAAATAGATAAGACAGAACTGATTGTACTGTTGAAAATTCTCCGTATATTAGAGTGAGTAGAAGTATTTGGGGTTTTTTTTTGCTTCCTTCCTTTTTGGTGTAAATGTCAGAGGAAACTTCTTTAGCCAAGGCTGACGTTTTCATTCAGAGCGGCATGATCTCAAAGTAGCAACAGAATCAAGAACAGCAGCTCTTCCCATGGGCGTGATGCTGATCTAGAACAGAATCACAAAGTAAAATGACTGAATTGCAGTCATATACAGCTGGGATGATAGAAATGTAATATTTATTTACAGGCACATAAATATTATGTTCGCATTACATTACTGGTGCATGATTGGTACAAAGTCAGCAACTTCAGTGAGCTATTAAAATGTGTGCGTGATCGTTGACACGCCCCTGACCACAGCTCTGAATGTGCTCATACTGTAGCTTCTGCTTAAACGCGATGACACATGGTGATCATGTTGCTCTGCTGTTGCATTCATTCTCTCTGTCTGTCGTTTGCAGTTTTTGGAGACCTCAGTTAAAATGTTTCTGGCAGCACGGCAGCAGGTTCCAGGATCTATGAGCTCAGGTGACTCCTCACTCTGCTCCTCAGCTTATTGGACCTCACACTAGATCAAACACCTGAGAAAACAAAAAGGTTTCAGGCAATATGCAGATTAGAATATATAATGAACCCTAACAGTCATGGGATTGTCACATGAATGTGACACATGAAGTGTTTATATTGTAGGAGTATGTATATAACCAAATGTGTTAAATGTTTTATGGTTTAGTTCATTTCTTTTAACCATGACTACCCAAACATTTCGCTTGGGTACTTAAAAAGTGTTGATTGTCAATATCCATGCCTAATGTACCTAACAGCCAGCTGCATTTACTGTGTATGAGTTCTACTGTCCTGCTGAGTAGGTGTGATCCAGTTCACAGTCAGGTTCTCTGAGATTCAACCAATTAGAAGAGCAATAGGAAGTAGTTTAGCCAGTAGTTCAGTATTTAGATGCTCTGTTGCGGGCTTAAAGGACTATTATTTGCAGGACTGTGTACTCTGTGGAGAACGTCCCATGAGTGTGCAACTGTCATAAAATACTCATTTTAGTCCTAGATGAGCAGTACTTTTTAAATAAACATTCTTGAGGTTTTCATGTGGAGCCTCTGATTACACCTGACCAACAATTCCCCTTTTTTCCCCCTTTTAAAGCTGACATTTTAACCAGTGTTACCCAGAGAAAACTGTAACGTCTTTTAAAGGATATTTCAGCTTCTCTGAATGAGTGTGAGGTGGCATTACTAAAGAGGAGCCTGTGGTTCATTCATGCTCAACAGATGTTCAAACTTTAACTGATCTGTGATATCCCTCCATAGAGACAGCCCAGCTGCTTGTGATCGTGTCTGATGGTCGGGGGCTCTTCCTGGAGGGAAAGGAGCGGGTAATGGCCGCTGTGCGCGCAGCACGCAGCGCTGGTATCTTCATCATCTTCATGGTCCTGGACAACCCAAACTCCCGGGTACGAGAAGCAGAATGTGATTCTAGGGTATTTTCCAAACTTTAAGTCTCAAATCGTAACTAAACCTCGATGCTGTGCTGCAGGATTCCATTCTAGACATCAAGGTGCCCGTCTTCAAAGGGCCAGGGGAGCTGCCAGAGATCCACTCCTACATGGATGAGTTTCCCTTTCCCTTCTACGTGATCCTGCGAGACATCAACGCCTTGCCGGCAATGCTCAGCGACGCACTCAGGCAGTGGTTTGAACTTGTCACTGTGGCTGAGCAGTAGGCCGATGAGGAGCCATCTTTTTACAGGAAAGAGAGAAATGGGCAGCAGCCACCGCAAAATGCCAGTCTGCTGTTAGCCTGTCAGAGATCAGAGACTGAGCTGTAAATGTGCCTTTATTTTCTTATTATTACTGTAGGTTTTAGTCGAGTTGGATAGCAAGTGTTGCTGTATTGTCTGCATCAGGGGAATTTGGTGTCTTTTGTAATGTAACAAGGATTGCTTTAACTTGCACGTCTGACATGAAATAACAGAAACAAAAATGTGATTTCCATGTGCGTGAAACACCATAGTTAAATATCAGTAAATACCTCTGCCCCCTGTATGATAGCCCTGTTTTACATTTGTTTGAATGTTTTAGTCAGTGTTATGAAGATCAAAGAATTATCTTCACCCTGAGCACAACAGCAGGACTGAGCTTTGTATAATAGAAGACTTTTTAAGTCTAAACTGAACAGTAGCATGCTGTAGCTGATATTTGAAGGAACTCAAATATGTGCCTTGGAAAGAACAGCACTGCATCTCATGTCACACCTCAAGTAGCAGGTGACAGATCAGGATTTTTACTAGTTTGTTTCAGTCATGTACTGTGAAGCACAGCAGCTGCAGAGTCCGCTTTGTGCTTTAGAAACACTTCAGCTGTGTTCATCTTCCCTTTGGTAGTGTGACACAGCTCACCTCTGTCTTTGGAAACATGTTCATGATATGTACTGAAATGTGTGTTCTTTAATGTGGACATACATGTGGGCATATTTAACGAGTTCATTGCATCCGTCTATTAAATCATGACATGAACAAAATTCCACTGTCTGTGACTCACTCACTTGTTTTAACAGCCACAGAGAAGAGAGCCACCCAAACCTTGAACCTTCTTTTAACAGAGACGCAGCAGTCAAAGAATCCTGAGCTATGGGGGAATTCCCCAAATCAAAGATGATGGAAGACTGTTGATTTTATACGTGGAGCAGAGTTCTTCAAAAAAGAAAAATCCCCAAATAAATTGTTTTAAGATTGCTATCGCGGCCCACATCACCCCTACTGGCAGCCCGTATATTGACGTGAAGAATTCAATTTGGCCCTTGAAGTTACATTTTTTTTTTATTAGGGAGGATTTGTTTGTTGTTAAGTGCAATGTTAAAATAAGTTCTTTAAAAAGCAAAAAAATATTTAATATGAGCAGAGAGTACAAACATGCTGAGGGAAAAGGTAGAACAAGGTGTTGACATATTTCTGGGAAACCTCACAAAAAACATACAAGCAAAACTGTCAAGAGCATCTCTGTAGTGAGTAAAGCACACCGTCTTTTGGATTACTTTTTGCCTTCCTTAAGTACTGTTTAGAAGTCTGGGGCAATACATACTTCAACCTTTATGTAAACTTCAGAAAAGAACAATCAAAATCATTAAGCAGGATTTACAGCCCACACACTAACACTATTTTTGAAGTCAAAAATCTTGAACCTCATAAAATATAAAGCTGCACAAGCTGCTTTTGGAAGAACATGAAATTGCTGACTAGTAGTATGTGTAATTATGATATATTTCTACATATTTTTCTTTTTTTCTGCTCTCTTTGTGGGGCAAGTGGGGGTAATGATAAACATGGTAAGTCGATTGTGTGTGTGTGTGTGTGTGTGTGTATTAGTTTGTTTGCAACTCCGAAATAAAGGGTCACCATCAAATGCCACAAAAATAAAACTTAGCACTGGCTGTCGGTGCAGGTGCTTGTTATGTCCTCCGCTCCACCAGGGGGCGAGAAACAAAGTGAGGCGCTATTAGCATTATCATCTCAACATCCGCTTGTGAAAGTGCCGAGTAAATATGGCTGTTCCACGGTTGCCGTCTGCTGCGCTTTCTTTAAAGCAGGTAAAAATATATATCTGTATAAAAAATATCTACAGCAGTGGAAGGTGTAAAATCTAAAAAAGTTGAGTAGCTAACACCCTAGCTTCATTAGTTCTCTGTACCCTACTACTAGCTAGTCCCAATGTACGCCCGTCACCTCCTAGCAAACATGGTGAAAAAGCACAACACCGGCGTCATGTTCTGGTCCAAAGTGTTCAGGGTACCACGGCAAAAACTAAACCGTAGACTGTCGGAAGTAGACATTTCTGCGTTCTGTTTAGAAGCCTTTAAAAGCGTTGTTTGTTTTGTTTTATTCTGATAATTCATTAAAGTGAAAGTTTGTGTTCAAAAATTATTTTATATCACTGGATGGTAATGACGTTGGCTTAAGGGTTTATTTTGAAACTGTCATTAAACGTCCAAATCTTTGCTGGGATAGCATGCTGTGGCGTCAGTGTCCTTTTCTGAAGAGTCGTACAAAAATAACAAAACACTAAGAACTGGGGTTAAGTTTTTTCCTTCTTGAAGAAAATGTTTTTGAACTTTGGAATAAACACACACGTGTGTAATGGTAAAATTCCACAAAATTTCACAAGTATCAGACATTGGACAGACCATTAAGGAATACACACACTGTCAAAACAAATGAAACGAGTAGATGGTAAGATATTTTTATGAGAAAGATCTGACCAATAATATGAGAGCACAAAGTCATCTATCTAAATTATACCAAGTGTTGAGATTATATAGTCTTCTTAGTTAACATAGTCTTTAGGAGTTCTGTAAAAACACTATGTAGAAATGAAAATATTTACTCAATAGAAAATTACTAATGTCCTTTCTATGTGTAGCAGAACACCATCTTAAAAAATTTTGTGGTTACTTAGTGCAGGGATGTTGTTTTTAAGTATGTTGTTTCATATTTATGGTTAGAAGAGTCTCTAAGGAATCTGTGCATATTATCAGAGCAATACTGCATGTTTTTAAATAAGTTTCAAACGGTGCTGGTTTATTAACAGTGGCAATTAAAAGCACTAAACCAGATTTGGTCCTAGCACAACTGCATATATTAAACTTTGTGCCCTAATAGCATACGTTTGGCTAAGTTTTTACACAGGCAGAAGGTGTTGGGGATCTACAGAAACATGCTGAGGACCATACGACGGGTGCCAGATGAGGCAGATAGGAAGTTCTTGAGAGACTGGGCCAGAGAGGAATTCCATAGGAACAAAAATGTCACACATGAGGTACACAGTTTGGTTGTTTTCATTTTTGTTTGACCAGGTCCGCTAAAAGTCATTGTGTCATCAGATCAGAAGTTAGATATAGGTAAAAGAAAATAAACAGTGAGCAGCATTGGATTTTTTTCCCCTCTTGGACTAAATGTTCAAACTGTGTGTGTTTAATGTGTCTGTCTGGTCAGTTCAGGATGCAATCCGTATGATGATCACACAAGCTTCCAATCACCTGGAGGAGTTGCAGAAGTCTCTGGCGCTGGCCCAAAGTTAATGACTGCAAGCTGCTAGAGTTCCTGCTTTGTACTGTATTTGACTGGTTTTAAGTGAGGAATAATATTTGGTCTGCCTCAAACACATAATGGTTTAGAGACTGTTAAACTTCACAATTGTGTTGGCTCTCTGATGGTCAGCTGCATCCTGTACAGTAATGTGGGATTCAAGACCACCTGAGAGTCTGACTGAACCCATCTGCCACATGTGTGTATATTGGCACTGTTTATGCTGTACATGTGTTAAATAAAAGAATAACATATTAAAATAACAAACACACTGATCCTTTTATTAATGCATTTTTTCTGGTATCAAATAGAGTAACAGCAACTGTAGTGATACAGCAGACAGTAATACTGCAACATGACAACGTCCTGACGGGGACACTCGGAGTGATGTGGGGTTTTGTCTGGATTAGGGTCTTTACCTTACAATGACGCAACTGTTATTGTGATTTGGTGATATAGAAAAACATGATACTCCTGGATCTTACCACAAAGAGCAAGCATGTATTGCTTTGCCTCTTTCCTTGTAGTATATACTCACTATGCACAGGAACCCAGGAGAGGACAGTCTTAAAGATGGTTTTGGATTTATTTTTTTTTTCAAAGTCAACTAATATCTTTTTAAAAATTATTTTTAATTTTAATGTTCCAAAAGATGTAAACATCTGCAGACCAGAGAACCTCTCAATATCAGAGACCCTGGATTTTCTGTACCACAAAGTTGGTTCGCTTCTTACCGGGGTAAATCACATTGATAATTTGAGCTATGTCCCTAACCTGCTCTGGCGCAGATTAGTGTCACAGAACCTGTTCTGAATGTGTACTCTAGTAGAGAGTACCATACCTATACATGTTAGTGGGGTTAGTGTAATTGGTGATTCTGAATTTCTTAAAGCTGGGATAGGCTCCAGGCCCTCCGTGACACTGAATTGGATAAATGGAAGAGAATGGAGAATGCAGATTCTCTGCAGGGGGAATGTGTTTTATATGTGCAAGTTAATAAGCTGGATAGCACAGTGGTTAGCACTCTTGCCTCACAGCAAAAAAAATAATGGGTCTGTCACTTTTCCTTCTGTCACTATTACCAGTTAATGTGGGTACCTATGGCTGATTTCTAAATGTTATTCTCAAGGCAGGCCCACTGAGGTGGATCAGTCCTCAGTGTGTGTCCTAAAGCCAATTGGAGCCCAAAATACATTGATTTTGAGGGTCATGGAAAACTATACATATGATTTTTATCATTTATCATTGATTTTTCACTTTCCCCTCGATCCCAATAAGCTGGTTGTTGACACGTTAACTTCCCCCAGCTCCCCGAGATGGAGGGATCATCTTGAGAAATCCTCTTCTTCATCATTGTGAATGATTGTGTTAAATTACATGACTAGAAGCAGCTCGTCCTGTGGAATCCAATGATGTATCACATGTGGCGGCGGTTCTTTTTTTCTCCAGTATGAGCATAAATGTCTCTAAATCTCCAACCATTATGCTTTACAGTTTCCCGTGGGCGTGTCCATCCGCTCTTGGGGCTTTACCATTAATCTAACTGGGAAAGACAGACCTCTTGTGGCTTTTCTCTGCACATGCCCTTATTCTGACTGCCATTGATCTAATCACTAAAAGGGTAAAAGCAAAGAGGGGAGAGAGAGAGAGGGGAAGAGAAAGAGCCAAGAGGAGCGAAAAAAACAGGAGAGAAAGAGACAGGAAAAAAATGAATTGTGGGTGCTGACGGTGCAGCTACAGAAGAGACTAAAGGAGGAAAAGGAATGAGAGAGAAAAAGAGAGACTTTAACACAAATTTATTTGGACCACATTAAAAAACAAACAAACACAAAGAAACAAGAAACAAACCTAACACAAAGTTGCTACTACATCAAGAGGAACATCATTCTACACTAAACATTTGATATAAAACACACACACACACACTCAGAAATTAAGGACAAGTGTCCCATCTGCTCCTATTGAACTCAAAACTTGTCCAATCCCCCACATAGTTTCAAAAGAGTCCAGATTATTAGTCAGAGAGTAAAAGCATGCTCTACTCTCAGACGGGATGCCAGCCATCCCTTTAAACGCTGCACAACATCAGTCCAACCCTGACCTAGCATCTGGTTCTTCCTGGCTTTCCATATTGCCAGCTTGGCTGCACCAAACAAAAAATTAATCACAACCAGAGTCGTCTTTTCCTTACCGAATACTTAGGTCCAAATACATACAAGGGTACAGAGAATTTCTCTCCCAGAGAGTCCACCCACTCCTGCAACAAAGAAAATAAACCCACTAGCCGACCACAACAAACCACTAAGTGCTCCAGGGTCTCCCTTTGTGAACAGAAAGTACATCCCTCCCTAGTGCTTGGGTCCAGTGGACTCTGTGTCTGTTTGTGCCTATTGCTCCACGTATAATCCTCCACTGGAGGTCAGCCATCCGTTTGTAAACAGGAGGCTTATACAGGACCCTCCACCTGCCTTTGGGGGTGAAGTTTGAGGCAAAAAAACAGTCCATTTTGACTCCCTGATTTCAACCAGAGAGCGGACGTTTGGCACCTTAACACAGCTATAATATAGCTGTTTCTTCCCACAAGAGCTGAAACTATCTAGCACTGGTGTTCCCAGGGAGAGAAGTAGGCCACTCCCCTCAGGCTGCTCCCCAAAGGCAGGACTGACCATCAAGGAGGGAAAAACATATTTGCTGTCATCAGCCCATTGATCAACTAGGACACTGTTTCCAGCAAGTTCTCTCTGTGATACAGACAGAGATTGACCAATTTCCTCCACAATCCTCTCCAGTACTCTGGAGGACTTAATGCCTGTGACACCACCAAGTGTTTCCATTGACATCCTTGTGAGATGACCCAATTTGATAATACCAGCCTCCACAAACTTGCTCCTTATTGTGGAAGAAGAAAACATAGTATTTGGAAAAAAATCATTAAAAAACAGCAGCTCTTCAAAAAGCCACATCCCAGGTCTGGGGTTAGGAGTCTGTGCGACCTTCAGCGTCTGCCAGGCGTCGACCACCGAGCTATAAAAAGGTGTAAGTCCAGACAGATCAGCCTCAGCCAATTTCAGAAGAAAAAGCTGTGTTTATCCAATCCATGCCGGCCCGCTCTCCTAAGAAGCAACTGAGCAGAAGCCAGCCAGCAGTAACCACAGCCATACAGCAGCCTCTGTGCCATCTGTAGTCTAAAGGCTGCAGTTCTGGACAAAGTGTCTATAAGTCGTTGTCCCCCATCTGCTACAGGATGATACAGGGCCACCGCACGAAGCCAATGCTGACCAGACCAGACAAACTTCACCAGAAGCCACTGCACCTCCTCCAAAGAGACTCCAGAAGTGTTTAAAAATAGTCTGATGGTAAACATGCCTGAGGCAGTTTAAGATAAACAGCAGAAAGAAAGACGTCCCGATCCTCTGGACTCAGCTGAGGAAGCTCCTGCAGAAGTTCCGAAGCAGAGTCCACATCACAGCTATCTGCCCTGAACAAGTCTGTGTAAAAGTCCACCGCATGCCTTCTCATCTCAGCTGGATCTGTGGTCACCTTTCCATCCGAAAGACGAAGACACACCATTTGCTTTCTCCGAACCACAGATTTCCCCAAATTGAAGAAAAGAGTGGTTGGAGTGTCCGTGTCCTGGAGTCTGGTGAAGCGTGCTCGAACCAAAGCTCCTTTTGCTCTCTCGTGTAGAAAGTGATTAAGGTCTTGTCTTTTAGAATTTAAACAGTCATTATTCTGCTGAGCTAACTGTGAGCCAGAGACATGCTCCATAAGTGTTATCTATTTTTCTAACTCCTGCACAGTTCTCTTGATATTAGCTGTCAAATTAAAAACATATTGCTGACAAAACACGCAAATTTGAGCCTTTCCTACTTCCCACCATTTAGTGAGGGAATTAAAATCATCCTTGATATCCAGTAGTCCCCCCAAAAAACTAAAATTGTCAGAGAACATCCAACACAGAACACAGAATAAAAATAGTTTGTTGCTTTATAAAAAAAAAAGAAAGAAGCCCTCTGTAAAGCTAGAACATCTTACTATTCATCATTGATTGAAGAAAGTAAGAACAACCCTAGGTTTCTCTTGAGTGCTGTAGCCAGGCTGACAAAAAGTCAGAGCACTTTTGAGCCAACAGATCATCTGCAGAGGAATGGCTTATTTAAAGAGTTTCAGTCAGGTTCCAGAGCTCATCGTCACAGTACAAAAACAGTTTTAGTGAAGATTACAAATGATCCTCTTATGGACTCTGACCGTGGACTAATCTCTGCTTGTTCTGCTAGACCTCAGTGCAGCGTTTGATACTTTTTACCAGGGTAACTAACTGGTAGTCAGGTGTCACGTGTCCTTGTTCAGTTGAAATATCACTCCATCACCGTCTGGTATGGTGCAGCCACTAAACAGGACAGGCGCAGACTGCAGCGGACTGTACGGGCAGCAGAGAAGATCATCGGCGCCCCCCTGCCCTCCATCCAGGACCTGC
>VUQG01026186.1:27045-43800 GCA_015106755.1 Etia nguti | reverse complement strand
AAACCCAATATTAAAAAAAAAAAAAAAAAAAAAAGAAAAAAAAAAAAAATCTTATAAAAGAACTGCACCCTAGTGACCACCAGGCCAACAGTAGTCTCTGTTCTGCTGTGGAGAGGGCCACTTCAACCAGACTCTGCACCAAGCGGAGAACTTCAACCTTCACAAGCTCGGCATGTGAAGGTTGAAGTTGAGCATGACAGTGACAAATGCTGTCAGCTGCATTTGAAGACTTTGAAGTTGGAATCAAGCTGAAGGATGTGGGACTCACTGAAGAGGCAGCTGTTCCCATGAGAGTGCCTCCTTTTGAGTACACACACACACACACACACACACACTGCATGTGACTGGACATTGTGCATTTCTGTGGGGATCACCGCCAAGGCCAATCTGATCTCCCTGTGTTCGTGTTGTTCCTTAATCATCAACACTAACTGGTCCATGTTCAATCATATTGTTGATATGTCATTGTTTTTGTGATGTGGAAACACCATCACACCAAACACACACACAAAACCCCAACCCTAAGACCATAACCAAGATAAAAATGCTCACGTCCTAATCTCCAACCCAAACCCTGTCCTACACTGCCCCCCTTTTTAAAAAATGTTTCCTGAGTGGACATCGGCAGATTTTTTCCCACATCGCAAAAGTATGACATCATAACAAAAATGTGATTGGTCACTTGCAATGTTGAACCTGGACCAACATGAATTATGAAAAACCAGGAACAACACCAGCACGAGGATATCAGATACACGCACAGAAATATCATCTGTTTATAGCAATTTTGCAGCATGAAAGAAATTATTAAAATCTACACCAAAAAGTAAAGGGTTCTCGCTTTGCTTATGCTCCACCTCTCTAAAAATGTTTACATATTTGAGAGTTTTTGCATAATCTCGCAGACAAACATAGAGAAGCGTGGAAATGATTGCATTCATCATGTGAAGCTTTGATCATAATGAGATGATGACATGATTAAAAAATATAAATCAATTCACAATAAGGCATTGCATTTAAAAGTTCTCTTCATATTTATTCATACCCATCAAAGAGGTCAAGCAATTATTATAAAATCTTCATCTTAATGAATTCTGTCACCATCTCTTGCAATGCAGTCACTCCATACACATATTTTATGCATGAGCGCTGATATTTTGACAGCTATTAGCAGAGGTGATGTACGTACTTTACCTTGTAACTACAGATGACTTCTGGGAGTTCTCTTCATTAAAATGAGCCTGTGAGGGGAAATGCTGCTCAGTGCTCAGGAGATGTTCCACGTGGATGTTAAATAATATTGTTTTATTTATGTATCTTGCCACTTAATTATTTTGACACATTTCTTGTGATGCCACAGTTGTTATTGCTGACATACATAACAGTAAAAACGTATTTTAGCTGGACTGTAAATAATTATTTTGCTGTTGAGGAGAATTGTTACGGCCCTAGCATGGCCTCTTGTGAAACTGACCTTGCTTGGGTGTGTCCTGCCATCTCTCCTACCTTAGGTGCAACCTATTTTGTACAGCTGACTCCCATCAGCAATTAAGAGTGCTTAAGGCTAGAGAAAAGTGAGTCTAGTGCCAGAGAGCCTTGTTAGTTTTTGCAACTAGTGAGCTGTGTTTGTATGTGGAGGCTGGTTGCTCCTGCTCTGTGGAGAGGAGTGTGTTTTATTGACCAACCCTTTTTTTGACTTACTTTTTAGTTTATTGACCAACTCCTGGGATTTGTTGTTGTCCTTCTTTAAAAGGTGAGAGCAGCTTGTCCGTCTCTTTTAGTTTGGTTAGTATTAGGGACATTAATAAAATCCTTTAATCATTTTGCCTCCCCGTCTCTTTTTTTTCCAACCCAGACACTTTTTGTTTCTTTCCCTCATCCCTTGCACCTTTTAGGGGAACGTAATGGAATCAAACAGCATTTCTTATGTAAAAGGTGTGTTCTTCTATCTGTTGGGGGAGGAGTGGAAAGTTTCTAAATAACAAGAATTGAGATTCATAGCAATGTCCACATCACACTGGCTAATTAAAAGATCAAAGTGATGTCATCATGAACCATTTGCAGGTTTCTGGATGCTGTTGAAATGGCAAGTGTAATGAATAATTTCATTGCCTTGGTCTTTACTTGCATCATCTGACATTCTTTCCAAAGCACCTTTAAAGTAAGGGAGGGTTTTTTGGGGGAGGAGGGAAACATCAGGGAAGAGATGATTGTACTTCCTCTTTGCATCTACTGGATATGATCTTCCCAAAAAAATGTTTGAAGTGCTAAAGCTTCCACTAATCTGCACCAAAAAGTCCCAAATTCATCAAAACACTGTAACTGCTTCAACTTTTGCTTAAGTCATTATGATGTCTGACTTCAAGCCTTTGCACCCTGGGAACGGCTGTCCTTGCATGCATGTTCTGACAAAGAAAAATGACTCAATTAAAATCCGTGGTTTGTACTCTATAGAGCTATTAATATCTGCTGACCTGAAATTCTCCAATGGGTTAAGTGAATGTTTGTTAGAGTGGGACACAGTTCAAAGCAGGAGTCATTGCCTTTGAAAAGTGTAATTATGGTGCTTAACATTATTACAGTTTAAAAGTACAGCTTGCCAGCCTGATCCCATGTGGTCATTTTAAGCACTAAAGATATTCTAACAGTAACAAATGGGCATTAGTGGGGTCTAAGATATGACATACAGCCTGTGTAATTTGGTGGAAATTTATGAAACTTTAGCTATTCAGCCAGCTAAACGGGTATTATTTTGTCAGATCTAACAGCAGATTTATAGAAATTGCACATCAATGTCAAACTGAACTGTGTTTCAAATCAGAACCTTTTTATATTGGATGTTTTGACACAGGTGTTGACAAATAAACCTTAATGATGGCTGTGGTCCGTTTAGGTAACATGGCAGTGAGCCAGCAAGCATGACGCCAGGGCTCTAATGTTGGCACACCTAAATGAAATGCGGCCACTAAAAATGTTATTGGTTCCACCTGTGTTTGACAAGCCAGACTGTCCGCTGTGACAAAAATAAATAGCTGGTGCATCAAACATCTGTCCTGCTAAAGCAGTCAACCAGTTTAAGAAGTCTACCAAAGGAGCATAATATGGCTGAAATTAATATAAAACAAAAGTAATTGAGAATGAGAATGTTCTGAAGACAAAGTTTATTTTTATTATTTCTGTGTGAAAATATTATAAGTCTTAAAGTCCTGGTTAAGTTAAATGATACATTTAAAAAAAACAAAAAACAAAAAAAACTTAGTGTTTCATAATACTTCCTAGATATGCGGTAAAAACTAGCAGAGAACAGATTGATCTGCACACCATAAAGCTCCCATATAAAGCTTTTACTAGTTCTGTAACATTTCGAGTCCTTAACAACCTTATATGGCAGCTGTTTGGTGTGAAGATTATCTTTTATCAACTCCTAATAATAACCCCACAGATCATTATCACTCAATTCTGCACCTCTACAGTCTCTCTAAATGTCTTTCAGCTCATAGAATTGGTTTTATTTTAAATTAGCATAAATTAAAAATGAAAATCTTGTGTTTTAACACATCCAATTTTAACGTGAGTGAACACTGAAAAAAAGTGCCACATGTGGCAAGAACAAAGCAAAAGGTTTCTCATGACTAGCACACCAAATTAGAACTAAAAAGGAAACTGAAGATTTCATCACACTCAAATTCATACTGGGTCTAACATTTCTCCCGTTCACTGTTTATTTTATATCTCTCTCGCAACACAGGAAGCTGGAGCTGGAACTGCAACATAAGACTGTGGATGTTTGGACTGCTGTCTGTACTTTCTATATTTCAAGTCATTACATCCATGACCAACAAAGCAGATTTACATTCAGAAGTAAAACTATTTGCTCAAGTACACTTTATCATTTCTAGGTTGGTTCAGTAATGTTGGAATTGAGTGGCAACCCTTACATTCCTGCTCTGCTGATGATCAATTTTTATTCAATATAATACAAGGCACAATGAGATTTCATAATGGCCCTATCAGACTAGTATTTAAATAGGATGGCATGTTCCTGTTAAAGGGGAAAAAAAATGGTGATTGTAGTCAATTTTTTTTGCCAATTGCCTGTTCAGGCGACCACTTTAGATCACAAGGTCACCTGGTTAGAGGCAATCTGTTTACAAGCAGTCAACATCTGACTCTGACTGCAACCACTCTCAATGAGATTAGTGAAGATTTACAAATACTTCAATTTTCTTTTTTATGCAGACAGATTTCCAGCACGCTACAATCAGTCCGAGTTAGTCTGCAGTGATGAATGTGACTCCTCTGTCGTGCATCTCTTTGCAATAAGGGACTCGACTCAGTTGATTGACAGCCAGTGGTTTTCTGGTCATTTTGTAGTTAAATTGCCATCATGTACCAACTAAATCACTATTTATGGAGGAAATTTTGGATTTACGTTTCAAATCGATGAGGACACGGAATGCAAACTGGTAATGTGACTTTCTGTTTAACCTGAATTTCTGTACATTTAGATAGCAAAATTTGTGACTCTTAAACATTTATCACAGTTCATCACTCTTTTATCATCAATCAGAGTCAGAATCAGCATACTTTATTAATCCCTAAGGAAATTGTGTGGGTTACAGTTGCTCCAGTATAAATAACAGTAACAGAAACAAACTAGACTATTTAACAATACAATATGTTACACATTTAAGGAATTTAAGAAATAGCACAATATATACAAATCACTCAATAATAAATATCAAGGATTTTATCAAGAACATATTGTATTTACTTGACAGCTTGACCCCCAATGGCAATAAGATTCCATTTTATCACCATCTTGATATCCTAAAATCATTTTGAAGACAGCAACTGATTGAGTAGTCACAGACCTGGTCCCCCTCTTTAACGCAACTATTTCAAATACAATGAAATCACGAATTAAGTGCACGCAGTCACAATAATATTTCTCATAGTCAAATTAAATGTGTCTAAAACCACTTGATTTCCTTAGTGTTACTGTAGTATAACTTATATTAAGTCATATGTCCTGATTGTTTTAACTCTTTCTCCCTTGGACTATTAGGGTTACCCTTGTTTCTCTTTTCTGAACTGAGTGGTTTGTCATATTTCAGGCCTGCTTCCAGAACAAAATGATTTAGTGAGCAACAGAAGTTGCTGAATGATCAGTTTACTAGGGATACCCTTGGAAAAAACTTGCAGTCTCTTCTAATGGTAGTAAAACCACGTCTTTATTGACATATATTGAGGCATCAAAACTCGTCATTAAGGGTACAGGGGAGGTTGTCAAATGTCATCAGACAGGAAATGAGTAGAAAGAGAGCTGACAAAAACAAATGCACCAAAGCTTATTGTATGACTACAACTGACCCATTAGCCTTTGCAGGAGCTCTGTAAATGAAACTAAAAGCTACTTAGGGAGCAGTTTATTTTTCCATTCTTCAAAAGGTCAGGTTTGAAAATTGTTTTAGTTATTTTCTAATGATTTAAACTAAGAACATCTATGAGGTTTTGTGCTGCACTGATAGTGAATGACGTTATCATGTTAATCGCGAATTACAAATAATACAAATCTGTAACTGAAGATGGGTACAAAGTTATTTTCCCCTGGGAAAAGAGGTAGTGTGGTTCAAAGATCCTATTTTGTGTTTATACAGTGATTCAAACCTCTTGTCATTCACAGTGAAAGACAGCCAGTTAATGAATAAAACAGTAATGCAAACATGACTAAAGCTCTTGGCAAGCAACCAGGAGAGCAGGATGGTTGGGAGAAGAGCTGGAAGGCTGTTGTTTTTAAAGTCTTAGTAAATACTACCACTCAGCCGCAGCAGATATGGTTTCTCACACATCCCTTACAGCATACCAACCCCCTGACCCTCAGCATCAGGCGACGTCAAGTGCCCGTTCACCAAATCAAGCTGAAGTCATGTTACTCATCTACAAATATCTAGGATGTAGTGGTGTCTAACTGTGCTTTCTGCACTGATATATGAAGAATTTAAGTTGCTTTTCTTTAATAAATGTGTGTAAATAATAAAAGAAAAAACAGGATCTCAGCTTTATTTAATCAAAACAGCAGTCACCCTCTTCTCCAACTGTACTGTTTGCAAACTGCACATTTAAATATTTCTGCTGATAACTGTTTGACAAATTCACCCATTGCCCCAAATGTTACACAAGTACAAAAGCAAATTACTGAAGCAATATAATGAGAATTATTGTATTATTTCACCACACTAATGCACTCGCCTCATTCCTATTGCAGTTCACCTAAACAGCAACAGTTGTGAAACACTGTTTAGAAGAGCCATATCGTTTAGCCCTCCCTGTTGTCGTCCTTTAACAAAGTTCATCTATTTCCAATATTATTTGAAATCACATAAAAAGCCAAAGCGGTTTGAACACAGCCAAAAGAGAGAGGATGTTACTGCGAAATCAATGGACAGGGCTTTATTGCTTCAACATATGGGAGTTTGGGAGTTAAATCTTGCTTGGTTGCTGATTGAATTTTACAGCTAGAGCCTTCAGGAGAGTGCTGAATGGTAATTACCCCAATGTAGGAACAACCAGAGTGGAAAGAAGTGCTAAAAAAGGGAATGAGAATGAATAGCAGCAGGCCAATCCTTGGGTGTATCCCATCTGCTTTGAAATGTGGCAAGTTTAAAAAAGGACAGGGGAAGCTATAAAGGACAAAACTGCAATGGAGACACATCGTGGCTTTGGTTCTTAATGGGGTTTCAGAGTCTTTGTGAGGCAGAAAGCTTAACTTTTTTTGTTCACAGTTCACAGTGGCTGGGAGATTCCTAATTTTCCCAGCAATTCTAAGAGTTTAACTATCCAATTAATATCTTAGAATACAGCCGGACCTATGAATAATGCCATATACCCTCCAAACTAATCCCAAGAATCTAAAGTTGTGAACCCTTTCCTTTATTTTCCTGTTTATGTCTCATGCATTTTATTTTTTATTTTTTTTTTTAAATGGGAAAGTATAGAATCTGCACAGAATCAGCACAGACAAATTTAAAGACAAGTGGGCAAGGCATTTGTTATTGCAAATTTGATGTTCCCATGTTCATCATAAGTGATATACACTGTATTTGCCATTTCTATTTAACCAGGAACAATCAAAAGAAAACCATGGGCTCCATTTTGCAGTGTTTTTGTTCGTTTGTTTAAATTTTTGACACAGAGATAAAAAAATAAATAAAAACACCCAACCCAAAAACAGCAGATTTATCAGTAATGAAGGTCACTGGCTGCAGCCATAATTCTCTCCTAAAACTGAGGGCAGCGCTGTCAGATTCTTAATAGGCATTTAAAGGTTTGGTCTCAGTTAAAAATTTAAGAAGTGTCAGTTTAAACTAACCAATACACCAATTAAGAAGCAAAATAGTGTAGTAAATAAAAGTTCATTTTCAAAACATCAAGGTTATTGAAAGGGGTCACATTGTTTTGTTTTAACCAGCCTTGAAGATGCTTACAGATAATCTAACCCTTTGGATGATAATCTAAAGCTTTTAAATCAAACAAATGGTATTAAGGCAGTATCCAAGGCATTTAGATAACAAATCAAATCAGAGTTAAACAAAATATAAGGTTTACGACTTTTCCTGCTCCAAAGGGGTGTGGAACAAATCTGTACTTGGACAGTTGCTGCTTGAATTTAGCACCTGGAGCATTACCTTTGCCTTGAAAAATGACCAACTCATTCTCTGCTGAGTCTTTAAGTCCAAGATCATCAAGGTGATTTGAATGGGGGTCACAGCTGCAATCCAGACCTATTGCAGTCCAAGCAAGGGAAGACTTGATTGTCTTCAAGACCCAAGAACACCAGTGATTTAAGGATCAGAACTAGGATTTGTATTTTTCTTGCACTTAATTTGTACTGTGACATCATGGGCAACTGAGGGAAAACATTTAATGCAAATGATCCATAATGGGATCATGGGAAGAACATCAGGAGATGGGTGTATCATGGCACAAAAAGAATACTTCAAAGAGCATAGTACTCAAATAAATAATTACCAAAATAACAATGATCAAAACAATTGGCAATTCATTCTCTAACACCTGATATCAATTAATTAACTGCTAGGCTGTATTATACACAGTTGTGATGATGCTTTTTTAATCATGGTATCGATACCTGTCAGCTGCTCTCTTATTAGCAAGGAGTCACCACAGCAAAATAGTTATTTATTTGGATTTGCACAGATTTTTATGTCAGCCACCTTTACTGATGCAACCCTTGGAGGGTTTTGTTTCTCCTCCTGGTCTCAAACCAGGAGGAGCCACATCTAAACCTGGTAACCGCTTTGCAACAGAGTCACTAAATCTCAAGTTTGTTTAATTTATCAGTCATCCAAGTAGAAGTTTAATTAAGAGCCCAAAAAGAATTTCATGTTTTACACTAACAGGAGATATCTGGCATGAAATCAAATACAAAATAAATAAATGTTAAAACACAGGCAAAATCAGTTCTAAGGGAATTATGCAACACGTGGACTTAAAGACAACATTGAATTTAATGCCGACTTTCAGCTTTGGAAGGATCAGTTGTACGGTGATCAGAATGTTTATACAGTTCAAATTTAGAACTTTAATTTTTTTTTTTTGGGTCATTGTTTCATCTTACCAACAACATGCTGGTTGACTCACTCACACCAAATATATCACCATGCCAAACTGATCAACTCACTTGGCAAAGAGACTATGACTATTCAAAGATTTTTTTTTAATGCAAATGTAACAGTGGCAACTGTTTTCCCACAATTCATTAGTAATATGCAGTTTGATAAATAAAATAATTTATGTCACATTTACAACCATTGTTTGATTGTAATAGTTCAGAGATTTATTTCATCTGAAGCTCTGGAATCAAGATGGTTCCTGAAGTACAGACAGTGTTCTTTGGTGTGAGTGTTGTAAAGAAGCTGGCCATGTAAACATCAGACACCAGTTATGCCCAAATCTTCTCTCAAAAGACAGTGGTTGGGGAAAGTTTTTTTGTTTTGTTTTGTTTAAATCGTAGATCTGCTTCACCGTTATTATGTTATCTTTTGTTTTCTGCCCTTGCTGAATCCCATGTCATTGCATATAGCTTGGTTAAAGATGGATGAACCTACCTCCTGTGAAAAAGCCCTTTAAACTTTGAAGACTTATACCCCGCCTTAACTTAGAGTCAGACCTGGCTGAAATGCAGCAGTGTGGGATTACACAGGTCAGGTCGTGCTCTGGTGCTGATGAGCTCTGTGGAGACTTGAATATTTAGTGTACTCACTGGTATCTGCTAATACCAAATTCTTGCCATGCACCCTACATTGCTGTCCTCAGAGAAAGACAATTTAACTCATAGGTTTCTCCTTACTTTGAGGGAGGCAGTTGTTAGCTATTCATCTCCTCTCAGTTGGAGTTGCCTGCCAATTGAGTTCTCGGTGATAGACCCGAAAGCAAAACATACTATCAACTCACTTGGCACCCAGGCAGTTTGTGACTGGTATTACTCTGCGTGATCACAGCCTGACTCACACAGAGTGAAAGATCAGGATTCACACTGGGTAAACCACAGGGTCCAATAGTATTACAGTTCTTGAAAAGTCTGGACATACATGCAACATCTTAATTGTGCAGAAGTGTAGCCATGAATTTTCTGTGGATGTTTTTAATGTGATTTAAAGTTTGACATTTTATCAACAAAATGAACCCATGCAGTCTGATAAATTTGACTTTTGCTATTAAACACAGAAAGCTCTCAGATTTTGTTCTGATTGGCTGCTCACCACCCGAGGTTTGCCTGAGCAGCAAAAGCAGCAAGGTCTTTAAACTGTTTGGTAACTTTCTATTCACCTTCCTTTTATATACGTCAGTGAAATAGTGCACCATAACAGTGCTGACAGATTTAATCAAAACTGAAGAAAACTCAAGTACAAAATGTAAAAAAAAAAAAAGAAAATTAAAGTTTGGGTTTTTATCAGATTATATTAATTTAATCCTGTTGTATAAAGATCTGTTACATGATCAACTTTTAATGGGCACAAGAAGAAAAAATGTCTGATTAAGTTGTTTAAGATGTTATAAGATGTTAAAGTTTGTTCATAAAACAAAAGTTTTCTTTTTAAAAAAAAAAATGCAATGAAGAAGAACCTGCTATCAAACTCCAAGCTATGAGGTCTTATTTATTCGCCTTGAGTCATGCGAATAAAAACAGCTTTCAACAATTGGTTTTGATGGAGTAGTCAAGGTCTACACATCACATTATAAACCTCAAGGTTCTTAAATGTGGCCATAGCTTTCATTTTCAGACAACTGCATTGAAGAAAAAAAAAAGTTGATTGTCTGTGCCCACTTCACAATACAGCACATAATGTGTCGCAGGGAATATGAGTGGTCCCCAGTCTGCAATTTTCCCATGATCCTTATCTTTATTAGCTCATTATTTTCAGCAGAGCCAGCAGAGGCTGCTGATCTGTGGCATTTATGCAGGCAAGCAGAAACAGCCAATTAGTAAGTGCTTATCTCATCACAGATATGAGGGTGCAATAAGAATTAAATAGCAGAGTAAATTTTTGATATAAACACAGCTTTAATTGAGGTACTAATATATATCCATATTGGTAAAATGAGGTATTGTAGTACCGCATTACCACATTTTACCACTGGTTACTTAGCCAGCAGAGCTGATGTCAAATATCTTGGCATTTTATAGGATGTAATACAGCTTGCTTTTGGTGAAGGGCTTTCATAGAGGTATTAGTGATGAGAAGTTGCACGGCCTCTCAGAAAGCTACACAGACCAATAGAGAGCTATACTTTTACTGCATACCGCACTGGCATGAAGGCAGCCATGAATTTGTTTTGAGAAGTTGAGTTTGAGCTTGAGATTCATCACATTACCGTTGAGATCAGTGAATACTCGTTCTGTCTCAATCCCTTTTTTAAAGGTAAGCATAACTTACAAAATCTTGAATGTGTTTTTGGTACATTTACAAGAGGGTTGTAGCAGATTGGAGGATAACACTTTATATAATGTCACACTGGAAAGCTACACAGTGCAGAATTGTACTTGTTATTTTTCTCAGTATTACTCATGTATGACCTGCACAATCAGGTCTTTTTTTTCAGAAATTTCTCTCAAAATGCTGAAGATTTTCAGCAGTGCAAGCTTGGAGCTTCGAGCCTAAACTGCGGGAAAATTAAAATGTAAGGAAACCAATGCTGAACTATAATGACATTATTCAGGCTCAAACACTGATAAGGCAGTTTAAACGCCATGCAGCCTCATGTGGAGTATTACATGGCAAATCCTGGGAACTAAATGACATGGTGTGCAAACGACTAACTCAACAGAATAGAGTTTATACATACTTCACAAACCACCTCTAATATTCTGCTTTCTAATCCCAATTAGACAAACCACAGCCCAGGCATGTTAGGTGATCCAGAAGGTGCGGCTGTGAGAGCGTGTGGTTCTCTGTGTTAGCACTATGATTACCTGATTCATCTAAGGTGTACTCTCACCAAGTTTCTGCTGGAATAGGTGCTAGTTCTCCATGACACTAAGTTAGAACAAAAAACCATCCATAAGAAAATGGCCGGGTGGGTAGAGTGGCGAAATCAGCAATCTGATATATTCTTTAAAAGAATGAATGCACTGGAGAGCTCAGCAACATCAAAAAGCCCAAAAGTCTACAGAAGACAAGTAAAGTGGATGATTGTAAATTCTTTTCTCGTTTAGCAAAGACCTCTTCACAACATCTAATCAAATCAAGAACACTCTCGAGGAGGTAAATGTATCATTGTCAAAGTCTACAATCAAGAGAAACCTTCAGAGGGTTTGTAACAAGGTGCAAACCACTGGTTACACTGGAGAAAAGGAAGGCTAGATTAGACTTTACTAGAAAACATCTAAGAGCCTGCACAGCTCTGGAAAAAAAAAAAAAAAATCTTTTGACAGATGAAACCAAAATTAACTTGCACCAGAGAGAGAAAAGTATGGAGAAAGAGAGAAACAGCTCATGACCTGAAGCATAGAAGATTATCTGTCAAACATGGTAAAGGCAATGTTATGGCATTGGCATGTATGACTGTCAGCAGAATCTCGTCTGCAGTGTTCATAGACGTTTTGACTGCTGGCAGAAATGGCAGGATGAGTTCCAAAGTGTACTGGGCTACACTCTCTGCTCAGATTCAGCTAAATGCTGCACAACTGATCAGACAGCACTTCACAGTGCAAATGGATAATGACCCACACTGCAAAAGAAACTTAAGGGAAAGAAATTGGATATTTTCAATGGCCAAGTCCATCACCTCATCTAAACCCAGTAAAGCATACTTTTCAGTAAGTGAAGGCAAAAATGAAGGCAGATGCAATAAAGGCATAGCAGAGCATCTCGAGGGATGAAGCACAGCACTTGTGATGTTACTGTATATGATGTGAGCTAGATAAGTTAGAGACTTTAAGAAGTCATGACTGCAAAGGATTATGCAATTATGTTAGTTTGCCTAATTACTTATGAACCTCTGAAAATAGGGGAAAATGTAGAAAAATGTCTGTAAAACCTAAACAGTTAATGCCTTTCTTGTTAAACCCCTTGAGTTAAAGCTGAAAGTCAGCAATTTAATCACATTGTGATTGTTTGATTTACAAACCACAATAGTGTAACAGAAGTAAAACTCCAAAAAATAAATAAAATAAAACAAAAAGTAGGTCACAGACCCTTTTTAGAACCCAATACTCTATGAAATCTGTCTAAATTCCCGTTTTTCTATCACATGCACCTCTGCAATGGGACAGTTTCACTCCTACTTAAATCAGTTCAATTAATGCTCTCTAACTAGACGGTGTAACGTCTCAAGCTTTACTTAGCTATATGGCATGGTGTTTTGAATCCATCTGAGTGCAAACAAAACATGGGGGGCCCACAGCTCAATACTCAAATGCCTTGTATGCAAATTTAGGAGCACCAGAACTGCTGCAGTAAAGTGTCATGGCATTTAGGGTTGAGAGCATTTCCTGTAAATTTCTTGGCTCTCTTAATTAACTGCTTGAGAGAATTTACATTCCTCTTAGAGCCAAACATAAGCAATGTCTGGGCTTGTTATTTGGGCAATTCTGTGAAACAGAGAGTAATTGGAGGATTCAACCCATTTGCAAACATAGGAGTACTTCAAGAACAATCTCTCTATGGAAATTCATATGCAACCTCCATTTCTGCAAAGTAAAATCTAATGATTCACTCTGTGATTTGGCATTCATCTCATTAAATGCTGTGGAGCATCTGAGGCTAGAGAGTTTCTTTGACATCCGTCTTTGGGGGATTTTCATGCTAAACCGGCCATGAGACACTACACCAAACATTACTTATCAGATTATGACAGAACCCTATTGTAGAATACATTTAATTGATTTGTCATGAGTTTTTCTAAATGACTGAAACAAAGTACCATAAAATGTGCAATATGTCAAATATTTCAGACAACACACACTACATATTAACCAAGACCTAAAACTTTAGTAGGTGGAGTTTTATTTTGGAAGTTAATGCTTTATTACTGTCAAGTCTTTATTACTCTGAATAGGGACAAAATCATTTTAAATTTTGTTAATCTACACAAATCAGTGAAACCAAAGTTTATTATTAGATCACTTTATCATCATCAAAATACGAATTCAATACTTTGTAGTAATCAGCAGTGAACAATCAAAGCTTACTCCACTGCATAACAATGACTTGTGACTGATTTTAGAACTACAACTACCCTACACATGAGTTTAAAAAAAAAAAAATGGCTCTGAGGTGATTTCAGCTGCATGTAAAACAGAAGGTCTCCCAGATTTTTCACTCACTCAGTATTAGAAATTTTCACCCAGGCGGTGGCACGTTGTTGCAGTGGTTAGCACTGTCACCTCTCGGCAAGAAGGTTCCTGATTTGGACCTCCTGGACGGCTAGAGCTTTTGTGTGTGCAGTTTTCACGTTCTCTCTGTGCATGTCAGGGAATCCAGCTTCCTCTCAAAGTCAAAGATGTGCTTGTTAGGTTAATTTGGGAGGTGTGGACATGAGTGTGTAGTTGCTTGTCTTCCTTCATTAGCCATGTGATGGGCTAGCGACCTGTCCAGGTTGTCTCACCCAGTGTCAGCTGGGATAGGTTCCAGGCCCTCATGAGCCTAAGCTGTATAAGCAATGAAGAAAATGGCATGGTGGAAGGAGTTTGTGGTTTGAGTTGTTCATGTTTACGAATAAACCAAACAAACTGCATCTCTGGATTCTCTGCTCTTTTTGCAAGTTGAGACATGTGGAAAATTATAGACTTGGTACATTTTTACAAGAGGCACTAACCATTTTACGGATTCCCTTATAGAAGAGGAGATCACCACTCAGGATTTTTACAACAGCTATTGCCAACAAGTGATAATGGGTAAAATCATTCAGGTAAACTCAATGTACTGCATGCAGCTCTGAAAAGGAATGTGCGCAATCAAACAACTTTTTGCATGTCAAATGATGACTATAGCAAGAGCTGCCAATTGGCACTTAGGAAGGAATAAACTCATGAGGGATACACTCTGTCCCTATGTGTTTGGCCTGTGATTGGCTGGCATCAGTTTGACATGTCTTATTACTGGCACATCTGGGGGAGCTGGCAGCATTGCACAGACCCTGCCAAAAGATTATCGTAAACAGATCTCTGAGCCAGAATGGTGACACAACTGGATACAGCAGTAGATGGGTTTATTTATTCACCATGCACATGGCTGTATGCTTATATTCAGTGAGAATCGGCTCTGAAACTTTTAGAGAAACAAATTGGATTCTCGGCAAGATAACCTTTTTTGGGATTAAAAAAAAAAAACCAAAACAACAAAAAAAAAAAGATGCCACAGGCTAAAAGTTTCACTCAATTATGTAAGGGCTAGTATTCATTTTTTGTTAATCTTTTGATATGTGTGGGAGGTGAGAAAAGAGGATTGGTTATATAAATAGATAAATACTGATATAACAGTCAAGGACAGGAGTTGTTGTTTTCAAAATTCAGGTAAATTAGAACCATGTTATCTAGTGTCATTTAGTATAAATCTTGGAATGTCGCCCTAAGTATTAAAGCGACAGGACCTTACTGATTACAGAATTGGCAAGATGAACATAAAAATTAAATGAAAATACTGATTATAAACTGAAGTACTGACTGTGTTAACTGATACTTCATCTCATTTGATGTCAAAACATTACATTTTTAAAAATTACATTTTAACTATGAAACACTGATTCTAAAAATAGAAACACTTCCCAAAGCATCAACTCATTAAACATCACAGATAAACAGAGGCTGGATTGACAAATACAGTGTAAGACTTGTTTTTTTTGTTTTTTTTTAATGGTTTTGTAAACTTTTCAAAACATATTGGAATACAATGGAATTCCAGTATATTTTGGCTCTACAAAGTAACAACCTAATTATTAAGCAATAAACAGGAACTGAATTTACCATTTTAGTCTTCCTTTCAGACCCAAAACAATCCTTTCTTTTTGTAGGGTCTTGACAGCTACACAAGCAATGAGGGTTTTCACTTGTCTGGAATTCGGAACAGTGTGAATCAATAATGCATAGATAATTTTTTTTTTTTTTTTAAGCAACCCAGCCAGGAAGAATTATACAATAGAAAGACTAAGATAAGAGATGTAGGCAGTCCAAACAGAACATTAAAGAAAGAACACCGACACCACCAGCAGCATGATCTGCCATCAGTTAACAAGCAGTGGTGGTTGAAACAACTAGCAATGAATACAATTTACCCTTCACTTCACAGTTCAAGTGACCACAACTGACAGCTTGTCCACTTGGATACATCCAGCTACAAGGCAAATTTACACACAAACCAGAGACCTGCAGCAATTACAACCGGGCCGAGCCCATCCCAATTATATCTAATTCATTCAGAGTCAAGCAGCATTTGTTCACCATTTCTCTCTCTCAGATAAACAGGAATGTATCCAAAAAAAAAAAACTGGACAAGCAGTGCAATAGTGGTTTTATGTGTATAATTTCAGGATATTTCTGTTCTCTCTATATATTAGAAAAGTGGGGAAAATAACTTCATTCATAGCTAGTGGGTTACAGCAGGGGTGGCCTAATTTGCATGAAAACCCTTTTGGACACTTTTTAACCTTTTGCACACTATCAGTGAGCAGAGTGAACAGCGGGCATATCCCGTGAGGATTAGGTTCGTGTTAAGTGGGTGTCCTGGAGCCTTGGAAAGTCTCCAGGCTGTGATTTCTTCTGTTAGACAGTGGAATGAGATACAGCTTCCACTGACCAGAGGCGACAGCAAAAATAACCTCAACTGCAGCAGGACTGTCTCTTTTTGATGGCAAGCACCCGAAACCCTTCATCACACACACACTCCCCCACACATACACACTTTGCCCACATACCTTCAGCCGTTGGCTATTTGGACAGTGGGGCGGTAGGTCCAGAATCTTATTACCCAAGAGGAGGGCTGAGCAGCTGGCAGCCTCTTGAATTCATGAAATCTCAATATCTGTTGTTTGTATAGTCTGTGACACAGGGCAGCAATGATTTTGGTCAGCTGTAGTTGACTATATGATAATATTCGTCTAATATTCCCGTAGTTGACTATATGATAACATTCTTCTAATATTCCCGTTAAAAAAAAAAAAAAAAAAAAAAAAAAAAAAAAAAAAAAAAAAAAAAAAAAAAAAATTTTTTTTTTATTTTTTTTTTTTTTTTAT
>VUQG01026186.1:11378-27025 GCA_015106755.1 Etia nguti | reverse complement strand
AGTAAGGACCAAAAAAAAAAAAAAAAAAAAAAAAAAAAAAAAAAAAAAAAAAATTTTTTAAAATAAAAAAAAAAAAAAAAAAAAAAAAAAAAAAAAAAAAAAAAAAAAAGGAGTAACACATGCATACATATCTTTACTTATTTCTGTAGTTTCTGTATAGGGTGTATAGGGTGTAGCATATGAGAATCTTTACTTATTTCTGTAATTGCACTCCCTAGCAGCACATGTCTTGTCACAGTTCTGCTTTTAAAACAGCAGACAGTATAGTTGCTGCTGCTTCATAAAGAACCAATTTAAAGGTTGGTGAATTCATTCAGAATTAGAAATAGCTGCAAGTGATATAAGCCATATTTGTGTATTCAGTAAAGGTACTTGTTATAGAATAGAATAGAATAGAATAAACCTTTATTATCCCACAAATGAGAAATTTGGGTGTTACACAGATAAATTTACAATCTAACTGCTTATAACTGTGATCCATACAGTAGACGTGACAGAGCCGCCGCATACTGCAGTGCCGGAGCAGGTTTTATATGCTGCTTAGGCCAGCGTGGGACAGAACATCGGTGTTTGCTTTGTGCTCTCAGGTGATGTCCAGGATTCGACATAGGCATCACAAGTACTTATATTGACATTACATTGCATATCCACGTATCAGCACAAATTCCTATCCTACTGAAGAAAATGTGTAGGCTCTCAGCATATAGGTCAGGATAGTCTTGAGTGTTGTGAAAGACATCTGGACTACTTCGTTTAATCACAAATATGCTGAATAAATGTAAGAACAATAATCTGCTACATTCAATTAAAAATAAATACAAAGCTATTATATTTATGGATTCCTTTGTAGCACGTTACATGTGACATTCACTGGAAGTCAGTAAAATTATTTTCCCGGGGTGTCTAGATGTCTTTTTAATTAAGGAACTCCACTGACCCATCAATGCTATAAAGCCAAGGTTATAGATATAAACCCTGATCTGTCTTCTACATTTCAGTTTAGCTGAATTTTGCAAATGGTCAATAACAGCTGTTCTTATCAAGACTATTTTTAATAACTTCTCTTTATTTTTTAAGTGGGAAACTGTCAAAAGTATGGAAACATTTTCTTTGCCATTATATTCTTACTTGCTAATTAGCTGGACCTGTCAAGGAAGTTTCGAGCTCAGCTACATGAGTTTCAATGAGTTAAAAAGTAAAATAAAAAAAATAAATAAAAAAATCTAAAGCAAACCCCATACTCAGGAGGGAAGATTACTTTTCAGTGAGAGCATTTTTTTGGCCAACATTTACAGCAGAAATTTCCATCACCTAGCATATGCATTTATCTGACAAGAGTGTTCTCAATAGATCACAGTGCAATTCAAACATTAAGTTTTCTAAGGACATGCAGAGTCTATCCAATAGCTATTGGTTGGCACAGCAGAAAGGAGCAGGTTGATTCTATCATTCATAGATCCTCCTGGGACATAAAAGAAATCACTAAATTAAGTAGATGTACCGAGACAGAATGTAGCTAAATGAAAATGTCAAAAATAAAAATAGTTATCGAAAACATCATCATAAAATCTCTTCTGTAATGTACTAAACATCAAACATTGATATCTTCTCTGAGTAGAACAGAATGACATTTTCCTTTAAGGCTGACATGACATGAATAGTTTTGTGTTGTAGCTAACTGGTGATTCATTGTTAGTCCTAAATCCTCGCTGCTAGCAAAAAGATAGTGACAAGAAAGTTCTGAGGTTACTTCGTCTTCAAAGATGAAATTCTCTACATGCAGTGCAAAACATGTTTGTCACATAGCTTAGAGGCAGGATCTATCTGCTGAATCGATGAGGGCACCAGACACGTCTGCATTTGTCCAAAAAGTAGATCAACCAGCATCTTTCTGGGTGATCCACGTGTCTAAAGAGCTTGTGATATCCACTACATATCAAAGGTGACAACTATTCCCTGTCTAAATTATTCTTTTATTTCACTTTTCCCTCATTTGCAATAAATAAATAAAATACAGATAAAAAAAAAATCTGACCTGCTTATGTAAATAGCTACTGTTGAGCGCAAAAGGTTCATATTGGTTATAATACTGACTGACCCCATTAATCTGAAATGCAGCACATCATTTGAGTCCGCTTTTAATTATTCAGACTCCAGTCCCGTCTGAGGTCTAGTTGCTACTTGGCCGGAAACAGCTCTCAGAGTACGCTGTTGCAAAATAGGCTTAAATCTCTACTGGCTAGCGTGATGGATGTCACAGTCTTCACTCACTGCATTGCTTGAAAATGAGACACCAAGGCTTTAATTCTGTGAAGTGAAGAGAAAATTATTCTGAAAGATGTGACGCATGAAGTCCTGCATGGTGTTTTTAAAAGGCAGCTATGCACCAGCTTGAGTTCATTTCAGTTTTCAAAAACAGTAAATGAGAGCATGTGAGTGGGTGACGGGGTGGATATGATCACAGTATTACCATGCCAAAACTGAAACAAATTAACACCCTTACATCTTTTACTGCTGTGACCCTTCAGCATTTCTTATATCTACTAATGTGTGTTTTTATTACTGATGTAATTTTAAACTTTCAGTGCTTAAGCATTAAAGTATTAAGTTTTCAAAATCCAAGGAAAAATATTGTTATTGAAATTCTTATGATTTAAGCAATAATATAATCAATCCCAAAACAGCTACAATCTGGAGGTATTATATTTTCCACACTTCCAAGCCTCCTTGCAATTAGATCCTTAAATTTGGACTTTGCTTAACTTATCCACCAAACTACTCATTTTGTTCTTGTTGTGCTGACCTTCACTGAACAAAATGCCTTTCGGCAGTTGCAGGCAAGATTCTCACGATAATTTAATACTGGAAAATCCATTGTGGGCACAAATGTGAACTGTGTGTAGAAAGATGAAATATATTAAAAATAAAAAAAACTCCTTTATGTCTCGAAAAAGGCAAAAATACAGAAATAAATGAATTAATAAATCACGTTTTCATATGTACAGCTTCCTGTGTATGCCTACTCTACAAAGCAAGACTGAGTGGAAATTTAGAGGGAATGGACAAAATAGGCATCAGTACCCAGATGATTGGAGAAATTATGTTAATGTGCTAAATTTGACAGACACCCAATGCATCTAGCATTGCGCTTGGATATATGCGAGATCATTTATTTTACATTTCATTTTAACTTTTCTCGAGAATAACTGATTCAGTCATCATCCTGCTTCCCAAGAAGGTACCTGTATGAAAATTAAATTAGACCCAAGAAAATATAATGAAGGATATGGGACTGTTGATGCCAACCTAATTTAAGGCAGCAAATAAGGTCTAATAATGTTTGTTGTATGGGAAGGCTAAAAACCTGATTTTAAAAAAGGTACATTTATTATAGGTGCTAGTGTGCATTATACATGTCCTCATTTCCTGCATTAATTTTTAAAATATTGCCACACTCGTGGCTTATCAAAAAGCACATATTATTATGTATGATGTTACTGGCATCTATAACACAGAAGTGAGCATTAGGAGAGGGCCCGTATTGTCTGTCCACCATTTCCACTCATGATCCTTATCATATATAACAATATGAGACAACCATCAATATTCCAGAACTAACTTGACCTTGGCAGGGTAAACACCATCATTTGTGAAACATAACCTATTTCTAACTCTAATAACTGCACACATAAAATTACACTGTCAGGTATAAAAACAGTCTCTGAGTGCTGGGAAGTACTCACCACTTCCAAGAACATTAAATACAGATGGAGGGTGAAGAAAAGAGAGCTCCAAAATAACAGAGGGACAGGAGACGTGTCTGCTGTTTGGAAACGTCTCAGTTTTAAAAAATTAAGACTCGTTTGGTTCATTTGTGGTCACACTGCTTCTGAGGTGGACTTTCACTATAGGCTCAGGCTCAGGATCCACACAGCAACAAGCAAACAGGTGAGACAAAGAGAATATTTTAATCAAACATTTTTATATTTTGATGAAGGAGGATTATGAATTTGGATTTGCACTGATTACTAGCTACTACTACTTGCACCTTACACACCAGCATTAACCGCATGTTTTTCTAATTGCCAACAAATTCAATTAAAAACCCCGAAACCAACAACATAGTAGTCGATATATCAGTACCTGTGGCACTAAGCACCAAGCCAATATCGTTCATACTGGGGATGTAAATCATTAAAACAGACCACAAAGGTACAGTTTAATAATGAGAAAAGGGTTTTATTTTTCTTTCCCAGGAAAAACAGCTGGGTGCTGTATTCAAACAAGATAAGTAGTGCATCTGCAGGGGGCAATTTTCAGCTGTGGAGTAACACATGTTTTTTGTGATAGTACGCTTTTATGCCAGTAAGCAGGTTGGTGCATGTGACATTCATGGCAAATAAATACAGCTGCAGTGGTTGTGTTCAGTGCATTAAAATATGTTGTGCAGTGTCTGGACAATAACAGAGTTGTATGATATCAGAGGTCTAAACTATAGAGTGCACAAACTGTGCAGTTCATGTTTATCAGTATAGGAACAGGTTAGTGTTTTTAACTAGCAATGTTCTGACTGTTTACCAACAGTTACTTGCATTACCAATAACAAGGTAATATTTGTCTCATTAGTTATAAATCTCTGGCTCACTTCCAAATCAAATCAAATCACTTTTATTGTCACATCACATTACTGGTGCAGCACATGTGAGTGAGATACTTATGTGCAAGCTTTACAAGCAACAGTGGTGTGCAAAAATACAAGAAACATAAGAAACAAATATAAGAGCAGGAATGTGAGAATTATAAGAATAAATATATGTACAATTTTAAGGATGTATGCACATTACTAATATGTATGCCAAGTGTGTGTGTACACACACACACACACACACACACACAATATGTAAAATATAAAGAGGTCAGCAGTTTAAATATTGTGCAAAAGAAATGGCATATATATGCACAATATGGAGGGCATAGTGTTGAAGTTCCGGTAGGTGTAGAGTGAGGTGTCTATGAAGTGTTCCTGGAGGGCGGAAGGCTCACCTCCAATTATCCTTTCAGCACATCGCACCACTCTCTGGAGAGCTTTGCGGTTTTAAGCTGTGCTGTTGCCATACCAGGTGGTGACGCATCCAGTGAGGATACTCTCAATGGCACATCGGTAGAAAGTCCTGAGGATGCGGGGGCTCCGCACTGTGTCTTTTGTCCCGTCTCCCTCCCCTTAACCCTAGCTGGTTGGGTTAGATGGCTGCCCCTCCCTGAGCCCGGTCTCTAACTGGGCTGTGGGCAGTCTTTATCCTTCAAGCTCGGTCCTCTATCAGAGGTCTGAGAGTTTGAAGGTCCTGCACAGTGTCTTTGCTGTTCCTACGACTGCGCTTCTATGGACACAGATCTTGGATGTCATTCCTGGATTCTGCTGGAGCCACTCACTCAGTTTGTAGTGCTCAGATTACCACAGGGACCACAGTTCCCTTCACTTTCCACATCTTCTCAAGCTCCTCTCTCAGCCCTTGCTATTTCTTGAACTTATCCTGTTCCACGAGAAGTTTGAGTGATAGCAAGTGATCGCAACATCAGGAAGAAGGAACAGTTGCAGCATATGGTTGCCCCTCCCTGAGCCTGGTTCTGCTGGAGGTTTCTTCCTGTTGAAAGAAACTTTTCCTTCCCACTGCTGCCAAAGTGTTTCCTCAAAGGGGGTCATATGACTGTTGGAGTAGTCTCAGTTTTCTTTGTCGGCTCTTTACCTTACAAAATAAAGCACCTTGAGGTAACTGTTGCGATTTGGTGCGAGTTGAATTGAATGCTCAAACATCCTGGGGGCGTATTCTATTTTGACCTTGGAACTTCTATGCCATACTTAGCCTTTATACTATGCCAGCCACCTGGTTATGGTGTTCCATGTATGCCCTGCTTGCTAGGATCTTGCGCCCTGCCATTATGTGCTGGATAGTCTCAGGGGTATCTTTGCACAGCCAGCACATGTCGTCTTCCCTGGTGTGGTAGACTCCAGCCTCTATTGATCTTGTGTTCAGACTAGGAAGGAGGACGAGGACTAGTGAGTGCCCTCGTTCTCCTTCCTTCCAATTACCATACAGTCTCAGGATGCTGGATTAGGGGTGAAACCCTCCGTGCATGGTAAGGAGCTTTCTTGCCTTGATGTCAGTGGCTTCTGTCTCCTTTGGCCAGCTTATTATCACAGTAGGGTATCTGATGACTGGCAGGGCATAGGTATTGCCAGATCTTGTTATTCCCATTCAGCTGACTCCTCAAGACTTGCCTGACCCTCTGCAGGTATTTGGTGGTTGCAGCTTTCCTAGCGACCTCTTCTTGGTTAAAATGGGGGAAGTTTCCTCATGGTTACATGAGCCATTTAAAGATGCACAGCAGGATTTTGTACCATCTTGAAATTAGCAATGGAGGAATCACCAACCCCCATATGAAGTGCATAACAGTGATCGAGTGGTGAGAAAGATATGGATTACTGTCTCAAAGTGCTGCCTAAAAAGAATTGGCTTTATTTTAGTCGGCTGCCTAAATTGAAAAAAAGCTTCGTCACCAATCTGACTGTAAAGTTTTCACTTTAACCAGGTGATGAGAGCCATCTAGGCCTTTATGTCATTAAGAAACTTAAGCAACAGTCTAACAGAGAATGCAGCATTCTATTTAAGAGGGACATACATCTGAGTATAGTCTACATAACACTGGAATGAAATGCTGTGTTTCCTAAGTATAGAGCCAAGTGGGAGCAAATGGAGAGAGATTAGAAGGGGAACTAAAACTGAGCTCTTTAGGGCTCCACGTGAGAGAGAACCAGGTGAGGATATATAGTCGCCAAGGCCGGCATGGAAAGTTTGACCTGCCAAACAAGATCTAAACCACTCCAGGGTTATGTCCTTTATGCTCACCCATGGTTCCAAATGAGAAAGTAAAATTTCATGATCCTCTGTGTCAAATGCAGCAGTTAAATCTAAAAGTACAAGAACACCACAGTCACTGGAGTCAGCAGCTAATTAAAAGTGCTGATTCAGTGGTGTGTAAGAACTTGAAACAGGATTAGAAAACTTATTATGCTCTTCCACAAAGGCCACTAACTGATTATAAACTACTGAAGAATTTTAGAGAGAAATGGTTGTTTGGAGATAGGCTATCGTTAGCAAGAGCTGTGAGATCTTGAGCATGTTTTTATTACAGGTTGCACTACTGCATGTTTAAATTTTTTGGGACCACACATGAGGACAGACTATTATTAACAACTGCAAGAACAGAGTATAAATCTATTGAAATATTCAATGAGGGACCGAATCATTTCGAGTTAAAAATTACCAACAATTCCCTGTAAAGAAAAGAAAGTCACAAGCTCAAACAGTAGAGCAGGGAACGGAGACTGAGGGGTCATAAACAAAAGGCAAGATCTGAGCCCTAGTGGAAGCGACTTTTTCAATAAAACGTGACAAATGCAGAGGGCTCAATGCAGACAGTCTCTGGGTCAAAAATCTTTAACAAAACATGAGGTTTGTGACAGTTCGACAGAAAAATATCAGACAAGTTATTTATTTTGGCATCTTTCGCAATTTTCTAAAAATGACGCAGTCCTTTAATGTTGGAAATAACACCTGCAGTTTTTCCTTCTGCCACCTGTGCTCAGCTCTACGTTACTGGAGGCTGACAGCACATGTCCTGTCAGTCATGCCTGTCAAACTCATTAGTTTTAGGCCGCCTGGCTTTTAATGGAGTCACAGTGTCTGCAACAGTTTGAGTGAAACCATGAGCTAAGCTCAACTGTATCACTGCAGATAGAACTGTGCCATTCTTGTCTCTAACTGAAGATGTCAGAACGGAACAGCAGTGGAAGAGTTAATAATACAACAGCGCAGAGCAACAGCGCGAGGTTTAGCTGTAGCATAGGGCAAGAGCAACCTCAAACAATAAAAGCAATTGATCAGGAAAATACCAAAACATCAGTGACTTGTTAATGATAGTCCATTTTAAGAGGCTGTATCTGTAGCAACACATCTGGCTCAAGATCCATCGTATTTCAAAGGTTAATACCCATAAAAGAACAAATATAACCTTGAGCAACATTTGGATTAAAACCTATTATGTGATCATTTGTAAAAGTTTAATTAAATTCTCACCAATAGTGTAGGACAAATAGTGAAATGTCCTTCAACTGGATGTGCTAAAAAACTGTCATGCAAGATAATCGGCCAGCTGCTGGTCTATTTGGATCAGTGACATTGTTTCCACCAATAACAAATGATTTCACCGGCATTAGTGTCACTGCATAAAGCAGTCCATTGGATGAGTAGGTAAAATTAATTCAGATTTGTATCACCATCTATCATGCTATGCAAATAATATGTGAAGACAATAAACTATAATTGTCTATAGTTAGACATTAAAGATATTAACTGTAGGTTTGTGATCCTCAGACCGAGTACAAAAGAACAGCTCAAACAACAGATTCAAAAACTTTTGAAAAGGACCTATGCATACAAACTTTGGCACAAGGTTTGATTTTTTTTCACTGATTTATTGGATTTTTTTTGCTAAGGAACCTAACGATTTTACACACACACACACACACAAAATGGCAAAATCCATTCCTGACTAGATTTTAGACAAATTTGTTTTAGTGAATTCTTATGGATGAAGCAAACCAAGACAGCTCCACTATAAAATGATACTATTACATCATCCCAATCCTGTACAAAGACCTTGTCAACTAAGGTCTTAAAATGTCATTCCAACTTGAATCAAAACCTTTATTGATGTAGACTAAAAAAATATATATTTCTACAGTTCAAAAGAAAATGTTTTGAAAATCCATTTATATCATCCACTGCATATTTTATATATTCTTTATTGACTTAAAGCCCTTGGGGCATGGTGCCATTTTAATCTGTGTGCAGCTTTGTAAAACAAGTGAATTAAAGTATACACTGTTTGAAGGAAAAAATAGAAGTACAGAAACAAAGCTGATAAATAATAAACACAAAGAAACAAAGGTTTAAAAAAATATGTCTGCAAACAAATGTCTCTCACAAATCCTCATTGCTTGCAATGAATAGGACAAGTCTGAATAGGAAAAAAGACGAACCAAGCACATCTCAAGCTGCATAGTTCCAATTTAACTTCCCCTAGCCTAAATGGAAAGTACTGTCTGTGATTATGTGAGGCATAAAGATTGAAATAATAAATTACACAGTTACTAAAAAGAAATGTGTAAACCACTACATTACTGAGCATTACTGAGCTACTTTTTTTCAGCAATTCTGTTACAGAATTGCTGTTGTGTTTGGGATCATTGTCCTGTTGCATGGCCCATTCAGACAGATGGCCTCACATTTCATATACAGAGGAGTTTCATGATTGACTTCATGACTGCAAGGTCTCCAGGTCCCATGGCTGCAAAACAACCTCATCACCATGCTTGGCTGTTGGTATGAGGTGTTTGTGCTGATATACTGTTTAGTTTTCACCAAACGTATTGGTCTGCATTATGACCAAACATCTCCACTTTGATCTTGTCTGTCCAGAGGACATTGTTCCAGAAGTCGTGTGGTTTCTTTGGATGTAACTTTGCAGGCCTAAGTTGTGCGGTCAGTGGATTTATCTTGACATCCATTCCAAATATGTCATATTTGTCTTTTACAATTATACTATCATGAGCTAAGAATTTAACATGCTAACTGAGGCTTGTGGATTCTAAACTGCGTCTCTTTGGGTTTGTTTGTTTTTTTGTAATTTCTCTGGTCTTGGGGTAAATTTGGTGAGACATCCACTACTGCGAAGACTGTACCATTGTGTTAACAGACCTGAATGCTCCAAAGCATCAAACAGTCAAAACCTCTGCTTTTATAGAGATAGCCATGTTTGCTTATAATAAATAAATCAAATTAATCTTGTTTGCATTACATAACTTCTAGTTACCCTTTTTATTCCCTATGGAAGCAGTAAGAGTGTGCTTTTTTACGGGACTGCATGGAGCCCTGTAACAACTTTTTTCATGACTGTGCACTCACCACCACTTGGATAAAGCTGCTTGGTCTGTTGATTCTTGGTTTTTGCTTTGACATTCTGATGGTGTTGTCAAAATATTTTTGTAAACAACATGACAGCATGGATCCATACTGGCTGGTATCAATGGCTCAGGCAGCTACTGGTGGAATAATGGTGTGGGGAATATTTTTTTTTGACACACTTTAGCAGCAATTGAGCATTGCTTAAATGCTACAACCTGCCTGAGTACTGCTGCTAATATGTCCATCACTTTATGACTACAATGTACCCATCATCTGATGGCTGCTACCGTACCAGCAGGAAAACATACTAAAATGATTTCTGAGGAAGGGGATTAATTGTCAAAAGGCTCTTAAATACAAAGAGGATTTTAATGATTTTAACAATCGTGCACTGTTTTGATTGTTTTGCTACTTTTGGACTTACCCATTTTCTCTTCAGTTTGATCAATATTGAAATTCCTCACTCGTAACAATACCATTTTGAGGATGAATATACTGTAATGAGATGATGTATGTAAAAATTAGTTTAGGTTGTAGATTAACTTCATTGGGTCAGCTTTTACCAGCATTAGCTAATCTCCCAGCAATTGGCTCGGTCTTAACAGTTTAATCTTACTCCAGCAATCACATTAAACTCATGCTTCTCAACCACATTCGGAGGGTGATTAGCTTTTAACAGCAGCTTTATGTGTCAACATTGCTCCTCACTGTAGAAAATGAACAGAAAGGAGCAGAAATAAATAGAACTCCTGCTGTGACAATACCATTTCAGAGAGAGAATGACTGCAGGTAAATGGTATATTAATAAGGCAGTATTATGCACAGGAGATTTCTGCTGCAGTGAGAATTTAGGCATGGTAGGCTGCTATGTGTGAAAGACTACAGCAGAAACATTGAATTGGTTGAAGGCTGCGGTGCAAAATTCAATCATTAGATTGCCTTTAATGAATCTAATGAGGGACTGTTAAATGGGTCAATGATGACCGGGAATGAGCAGTCTGTTATCACAGCTGGTCTGCTCATTTACAATGCAAAAATAGTTGATCTTCAAAACTTTGACAATTTCTGGCATGTTGTTTCTTTTCAAGGAAAAAAGTTTTAGATTTTGAGACTGATGCAATACAGTTGGCACTTATTCAGTACTTATTCAGCACACGTTACAATGACCTTTTTAGAGTGGATCATGCAAATGTTACTGTTAAGTGTTCTTGATGCCACTGGAATTTAGAGAACCTTTGATTTGTAACAAATTTAACTCAATCTTGTATTTCACAAATGAGATTAGTACTGCAGCAGAGGTCAGCTTAGTAGGTTGAGAATTTTTTTTAAGTTTTATTTGCCGTTTTCACTGCCTTAAGGCACTGTAAAAACCTACACAGGTTTTTCTGTTTTTATCTTCTTTGTTAAGAATATTGAATTTGTTTTATAAAGGGCTATGACAAAACTGACTCACATGAGAACCACTCCAGGAAAGGAAGACCAAGAGTCACATCTGCTGCTGAGGATAAATTCATCCGAGTCACCAGCCTCAGAAACCGCAAGTTAACAGCGCCTCAGATTAGAGCCCAGATAAGTGCCACACAGAGTTCCAGTAGCTAAAACATCTCTACATCAACTGTTCAGGGGAGACTGTGCGAATCAGGCCTTTATCGTCAAACAGCTGCTAAGAAACTCCTACTAAAGAAAAGCAACAAGTAGAAGAGATTTGTTTGGGCCAAGAAACACAAGGAATGGACATTAGACCAGTGGAAATCTGTGCTTCGGTCTGATGAGTCAAAATTTGAGATCTTTGTTCCTACCCGCCATGTCTTTGTGCTACAAAGAAAAGGTGAATGGATGGTCTCTACATCCATGGTTCTCACTGTGAAGCATGGAGGAGGTGGTGTGATGGTGTGGGGTTGCTTTGCTGGTGACACTGTTGGGGTATTTATTCATAACTGAAGGCACACTGAACCAGCATGGCAACCACAGCATCCTGCAGCGATATGCCATCCCACCCAGTTTGTGTTTAGTTGGACCATCATTTATTTTTCAACAGGACAATGACCCCAAACACACCTCCAGGCTGTGTAAGGGCTATTTGACCAAGACGGAGAGTGATGGAGTGCTGTGCCAGATGGCCTGGCCTCCACAGTCACCTGACCTAAACCCAGTCGAAATGGTTTAGGATGAGCTGGACCGCAGACTGAAGGCAAAAGGTCCAAGAAGTGCTCAGCATCTGTGGGAACTCCTTCAAGACTGTTGAAAAGCCATTTCCGGTGACGACCTCATGAAGCTTATCGAGAGAATGCCAAGAGTGTGCAAAGCAGTAATCAAAGCAAAGAATCTAAAATATAAAACATGTTTTGAGTTATTTCACACTTTTTTGTTTACTACATAATTCCATAGGCGTTCATTCGTAGTTTTGATGCCTTCAGTGAGAATCTACAATGTAAATAGTCATGAAAATAAAGAAAAAACATTCAATGAAAACATGTGCCCAAACTTTTGAAATGTAGTTTCAAATTTGTAGTGTGTGTGTGTGTGTGTGTGTGTGTGTATCCCAAAACTGGGCAAAAAAAACCCCAAAACTGGAATTTCAGTTATCTGTTACAAGGATGTTGGGTTTTCAGGTTTTGCTAAGTGTCTAGGCTTGTGTGGCTGGGGCTTTACCATTTTAAAAACAGATGTTACATACAAAGCCTCGATCAGACTCCAATCAAGGGAAATTGGACATTCATACAGTACCGACTTCTTAATTGTAATGTAGACCCAGCCTAAAGCATACCCTTGTTTTGTCTGTTTGGGTGTTTCACACCTGCAGTATTTGGTCTGTTTAAATCCAACCCTGCGTCATTTTCCCTCTTGGTGAAATTCCTTTGTGCAGATGTGAACACAGAAAGTGCAATTGGGTGCAGACCAAACACGTTTCCAATGAACTCCTGAGCAGTTCACTTGTTGGGTTTCACGTTGTGAAATGAATCAAAATTCTCCATGTTCTCCAATAGCCCAGAAAATTGTTATTGTATGATATAGATTTTACCTGCTCAGTAGTTTGTGGACTCATTTGTATTTTGTTTCCTACTGAACAAAACATTTTCATTGACAGGTGTGGATTGCAGTGAGGTCAATTGAGCATCCAGACTCAGAGGCTTGAATTTTAATTTGTGAAAAATGCTAAGTGGGACGCATGCAGTTGCACATTAGGTTCATATTCAGTGGTATGCTACAATGTGTGTGCATGATGGGGTATTATTGAAAGCTCACTGTAGAACATCTGAGTGCTTTATAAAGGCAGATTTTCTTACATTACTTGCATAAATGGTGAACCACCATTAGGCAAATGGTTGTGACTTATAATTGTTATTATTATTGTTATTATAAATTTGATCTTAAGACATAAAATGTAGAACCAAGACTACTCCAGAGTTTAAAAAAAAAAAAAGAAAAGAAAAGAAAAGAAAACAAGTGCCTTTAATCACAGCTGTATGCAAATTGTTCTGTTTTTCTGTCAGTGTTAAATAAATATGTAAATAAATCTCACTGTATTTAAAGTATGTAAATGCTTCCTGTCCTTACAGCTTTAAAGGTCTGAGCTAAAGTGAAAAACAGATTTTCCTCTTCCAACTTTTCTAAGCTCTTTTGTTAATTATAAACTTAGCTTTGAACTTGACCTCTTACATAATCTTACTGCACTCAAGTTAACAGTTCTGAATAAAGACATTTGTGAGAGCTTGTGGCAGGAGAAATTGTGATATCCTAGCAAAGCAAATGAATTTAGCTAATTGACAAGTGGAGGAGGAAAACAAAACATATCTTCTAAAAATCAAAAAGTCTAAAAAGGGAATTTTTTTGACTAGCTCAGTGGGTAAAAACACAATTAGGTAATGGATGCAATTTAATATGAAACTGGCAAGGGACATATTAAACCAACAATAAGAAGTTGGTTGACGTGTGAGGTTTTGGAAGTTGGGATGTTCTCACTGCCCACAAAGGCACTTCTAAAGGAAGGTAGAATTTGCTAGCAAGTGGGCACTGGATTTGAAATCTGAAACATAACTGATTGGGCAGTGCAGAGCGAAGTGGAGAGAGCAGTAGGAGAGGTGAGATAGGAAGAAGAAAGCTAGCGAGTAAACATCAGCACCTCGTTTTACCCGACTGACTGCTTGTAAGATTCCCAGCAACTGTTAATTCATCTACAACCAAAGGACAGATTGTAACGTCCCTGTTCGGGTACCACTCTGTAACGGGGTCTGGCGAGGAAGGAGCAGCTAGCAGGTCCAGCAGGCATGTGGGGTGGAGGTTAGCCAGACAACTCGGAGGCCAGTCAGTTAAATAGAACAAAAGACCTTTATTTGGTGTTAAAAGAACAAGATTATACAAGCCAGGTCTCCACGGCTCTAACCTATTCGTACATACATGTGCCGGGGTTAGGTAGTCACCGGCGCCAGCCCGTTACAATGGTATGGTCTCTTTAAACAGATGCATGGAGAGCAGCATGCTCGGCTGTAATTGCTGCTGCTGAACTCACCCTAGGAGACTCTCCAACTACTACAATAATAGGATGACACCCCCTAGCGGTGCTATACCATAATAAGGGTTGTTACAAGATGTCACCAGAACAGAGTCGATGTAGGGAAGCCAGGACTATATTCCTACAGTATTCCTACTAGAGCAGAGTTGGTGCTTGTAGAACTGAACCACACACACCAAAAAACAAACAAACAAACAAAAACAGACAAGGTACAGCTTTAAACTGCACTTCATTTCAACTCCAGAAACGGTAACACTAATCAACAAACTGTCAATTGTTCTTCTTTATGAAATAATACAATAAAAGGAAAAAGCTTTCCTCTCATCTAGCTGTCTGTGTAGTTTAGAGCACAGTGTGGTTAAGTCAAGTCTACACTGTCTACAAGTGAAGTGCAATCTTACAGTGGTATTACTAGGTAGTCACCCCATTGGATGGAAATTTCCCCATCAGATAAAACTTTAAGTGTCTTACTTTTTTCCTTTCCTCATGCAATACACAGTCTGGGTGCTCAGCCAGATAGACTGAGTGGTGTACCGTAGAGTGAGATGGACTCTTTGTGCAGAATTCTTGAGCAAGAGAGCTCTGAAAGACCTCTGGAGGCGTAGCTGTCTGTATCGTTTTTTGGGGGTTTTTTTTGCTTGTTTATTATTTTTTAAAGTTGAGAGAACTATGAAACGTTGGTAAATCTTGCGACACATTCACAACAATGAGGTGAACTGAAGCGTGATGATTACTGCTGTGAGTAACAGGTGTCCAAGCTAAAAGCAACATATTTTGTGATTTTAAAAAAGCCCATACTGTAAAATTGATACTGAATAAAAGAATAGATACACACAGTTAAGCCAATTTAAGTCATAACATGATTA
This sequence comes from Etia nguti, assembly GCA_015106755.1. NCBI lineage: Eukaryota > Metazoa > Chordata > Actinopteri > Cichliformes > Cichlidae > Etia > Etia nguti. Next base: position 11,621 of record VUQG01026186.1, on the reverse strand, counting down.
TTTTCATGTTAAAAATCCCTTTCTTAATACTGCATGTAATTCAGGGATTCATTAAATGTCGGAAGAGGAATTTTAACTGAAAAAAATAAATGAATGATCACCTTTTAATTCAGAATCTGTAGCATTTAAAGCACTACTGAGTGAGTCTGTGAGACTAATTAGGTTACGCACCAGTTCAGCAAGCGTCAATGCACTTGCACAAAACAAACAAACAAAAAAAAAAAAAAACCAACATAAGTTTGT
>VUQG01026185.1:0-54501 GCA_015106755.1 Etia nguti | reverse complement strand
CCATCAGGCAGGAGGTTCTGCAGTATCCGGTCCCGTACCAGCAGGCTGAGAGACAGCTTTTTCCATCAGGCCATCAGACTGCTGAACACCTCATAGACACCTCACCTTACTTCACTTACCAGAACTCCAACATTATGCACTCCATACTGTATATAAATGCCACTTGTTTTGCACATTTCCAACTGCCAACCTCTGTATATTTTATTTTATTGTTTATTCTATTGTATTTAACTTTTAAAATATATATATATATATACACACACACACACACACACACACACACACACACACACACACACAGATATACATATTTAGTATACACATTCAGCAATGCACATACACTCTTATATTGTACATATATCTATTCATATAATTCTCAGATTCCCATTCTTATATTTTGCTTTGTTCCTGTTCCTTGTATTTTGCACACCTCTGTTGCTTGTGAAGCTTGCACACAAGAATTTCACTCGCATGTGCTGTACCAGTGTACCTGCACATGTGATGTGACAATAAAAGTGATTTGATTTGATTTGATTTGAAATTCACTTTTGGTGTTGTGCATGTTAGCTCACTGAAAAGGTTTAGCAGGACAAAGAACTGAGCTAATATCAATAAAACCTGTGCTTTACTTGCTGTGATGTTACTAATTATTTCATTAAAAAGGTCTAGAGTCAAACCCTCCAGTGTCTTACAAAAACAGCTCAAAAAAGGAGCCACCATGGCTTGCAATCAGCAGTGAAGCAAAATTTTATAGCACAGATTTTGTAGCGATGATGTAGCGAAAGAAGAAATAGATGGTGTCCAGCGTTTTTTTTTCCCAAGTTGCAGAAATGAGCTTCTCTTGGACATTTTCTGGTAAACATCACTAATAAAACAACAGTAGACATTTTGACTTTTGTCACAGCTGGAGAAGTATTATTAAAAAATATAAAAAATTAATAGCATTTTTGAGAATGAATTGGCATCCACAATGTCATGGTCCAGAAAGCGCAGTACATACAGTAACTGTACTGCAGTCAGTGAGCCACCATGCATCTGTAATTAATAAAATTACAGATGCATGGTGGAACTTTTTGAAATATGACTGAGCAAATGAAAGCAGATAAATGTAAAAGTTATTCGGTGCACCACAGTCTTAAAAAAAAAAAAAAATCGTGACCTAAATATAGTCTCTAGCATATGATGTGTACAGTGCAGTGCAGAGTAAGTGTGCATAAAGCCACGAGAGAGTCAGCGGTTTAAAAAGAATACACACACACACAGATTGTCTCTTTTTAAGTGTTTAGAAGTTTATGTGCGCTTTTGTTCCACAACCGCATAGACTCGAAAACACACAACAAATACTATTAAACAATAAAACCACAAGGAACAACACAGATAATGATACGGCTAAAATCATGAATAAATTAGCACACCCATTACTCTCACACCGCTGGCCCCACAGCCTCATTGAAATATAGGTCTTTTCAACACATATACCTAATATACTAAAAAAGAACATTTAAAATGATTCAGTGGCTGGTGTGAACACATTAATTTTCAGTACTAAAAATATAGTTTTAAGCAGGTCTTGGGCCCTACTTCTTTCTTGTGTGGAATGCATAATGGATTCCTATGTAATCCATTATAGCTGCTGAGGGAGCGGGAGATAAAGAGTCTTCAGCAGCAGCCACCCGGGGTTGTTCTTCTTTAAATGAAGTTTTAATAAAGAACGACTGAGAGGCTGTACAAGGTCAATTATCAGACTTTGCCGATTCTCTGATGCTCGCCTCCGATCCCTGCGCTTGCTTAGCCATAAGAGCTGTCAGTCATAACTTGCTGATCTACACGTAAAAACGTCAGACACCCAGACGAAGGCTGAACCTATCTATCCAACACCTCTGTCAGCGCGCGCTTATTGTTGACTATTTTTCGTCCTGACTGGCACATAAGGTCGCCACTGTCACAGACAGGCAAATCAGGAGAGCTGACTATGGTCGACGTTCATTTGTCAGTGCCCTCGTTGAGAAGGATATCTCTTTATGCATCAAGAATATGTTAAAAGTCACTGGGGGGGAAGGTGGAGATATTAATTTCATCTGTCCGGGTGCTCGTTTAGCGTTGAAAGTTGAAAAGCTCCCCCCCTTCCCCACACACACACCCTACCACCGCGAACTCATCTCAAAGACTGAGGTGGATTTAATGTACGGGGTGCTTATGAATACACTTATGTATTCATTTGAGCAATAAACGCCGGGCTGGGTCCCACACAGAAAAACAAACTGCCTAGCTTCCGGCAGCCGTTTTAATTAAATGCCATGGATTGTCAAATTTATTGATCCCCCTTGCCCTGACACGAGCCTGAAGGATGTCCTGTGCCATTTCCATATCTTTAGCGGCTTCTCCTGCTAATGTGAGGTGAGGGATGGAAGGAGATGGAGGTCTGCTTGGCTAAATTGGGCCTGGCTTTAACAGCTTGGAGCAGAGGGAGCGATGCAAGGTGTAAATGGATGTAGATAGGCTAAAGAGGAGGGGGTTGCACATGCCCTGAAGCAATAGCCTGAGAGTTGTAACAAGGCCTCACTCTCACTCTTGCTCTCTCAGAGCAGATCTGTGTGCAGATGGGTGTCTGACAGGCCTACAGCTGTTCTCCTAATTGTTCATTAAGTGTTCTATTGATTCCCTTATTTCAAGTACATGTGTCTTTCAGGCGCTGCTCTCCATGTGAAGTGGCAGACACGCATGCCTCGCACACACACACTAATCCACGCTCACACCTACACTCGCATCCTTGCTTGGACCGAGATGACACGGCCGGCTGATGGTGAAAATGTGAACTGCCACTTCTAATCCAGAACTCGTCTCTTTGTGGGGTCCGGCAGGAACCTGGAAAGCGGGGCCGCTCACAACGTACCAGGCTTTTATTTTCCAAACTTTTAGCATCAATCAATTAAAGTGCTGGCAGCAGCATGGAAAAATGTTTAATTCCTTGTTAAGCGGCAGCAGCCTCAGATTGCACCTGGCTGATAAGGGAGCTTGTGTGAGTCAATCAGATCCTGATACTCTTGCCTTGATTACTCAGGGAGAGTGCAAGCTTTATTTAGGCGGAAGATGATCGAGAGGAGAGGAGAGGACAGGAGAGGTGAGGAGAAGAAGCAGCATCATCTCAGAGCAGTTATATTTTAAGTAGTTTAGTAGTATTCTTCTGCTGTGTAGTAGACCTATGACTTTTCTTTTGAGCTGCTCCTAACCTGCGCCACACTTGATCTGCGAACAGAGTTATTCAAAACTAAAAAAACATCTAAACAATGGCGCGGACCCTGTTTGTAAAAACAAATTGTGGTAAAGGCTCTTTTTAGCCTATGCATGAGAAAGTCCAGGTCTAAATGAGAAAGCTTTAAGCACTTAACACAAGTAAAAAAGTAAGATGTGTACAAATTGGACAAAGCCTGGTTTCACAGTCCTCTTTGTAGACTAAGAGTATGCAGAGCACGTAGAGAAAGCAATTTTTTGAAATGCTTTTATGATTTTATAGAATGGGTACTATTGTATGGACTGGTCAATGCTAAAGGGAGAAAAATCACCACACGCACTGTAGCCATTTCTCTTTTTTCCCTCTTTTGTTCTAAGCCTCACAATTTGGCTTTCAAATTGGACTTAGCGCTTCACTGAGTCAAGTCATATACTCCCAGGCTGGGTGGTCGTCTCCATTTCTTGGGCGAGGAAATTCTGTCGGCCCTCCTGCGTTGAGCGGAGTGATAATGTTCTCTGTAAAACACAATCAGTCACCTCCTTCCCTGCCTTTGTCTAAGGCTCGAGGACCCCCAATCAATACTGGCTGGCTGGGTGACTTATCATTGCGGCTCGGTCGCGAAGCTGAACTGAACGGGGCTGCGGACAGCGGGCTGCATCCTGATGCAGACGTGAGCCGAGGCCTGGTGGCTGCATCAGTGACCCGCATGCCAGCCAATGATCAATTTGTTATGAGGCAGTTTTGAGAAAGATGGGGACGGATCTCGCAGGAAGTGCATACAAATCTACTGTTTATGGAACTAGAGAGAATCTGCTGCATGAATGTAATCAAAACAGTGGCATTTATGAGTGAAATTGATTTTCCTGCATGTCATGATCTTACATTTTTATGTTTCTGGAGAAACCCCCCGCCCCCGCCCAAAACTTTTCTACTTTTCAAAGTAGAACGTGCACTTCTGTTCATAGGCTAATGTTTTTCACTGTAGTCCACAAATTAAAGTGTAATTATGTGGTCATTTTGGAAGACTATAAAATAATTCAGCACTATCATGCAGTCGTTAGAGTGGAACAAAATAAAAAATAGAGAATCAATTCCAAGAATTATTATAAGCTTGTAGAAGGAGAAAAAAAATACTGAGTGCAAATAGGAGATTCTTTATTTTATAGACTTTTATAGACTTAATTTTCCACTGCATAGTTCTTAATCTTCTTGTTCATGTTAGTTTGAAGATAAATATGTTCTATCTATCTATCTATCTATCTATCTATCTATCTATCTATCTATGGACTTTTTTGGAGTTTGAGACTATAGTTTGAAGGTGTTTACTTAATACTGGAACTATTTGTCTGTGCATTTGAAAACAACATTTTCTGAAACCTTTTATTATTTAGATTAGTTTAATTGGTCTTGCAAGATTTACAAGTTGTCTCAAGACTCTGTGCAACTAGGTAATTGACTGTAAAAAAAGTTTTTTAAATGGTTGGAAGGATGGAGTTTATGGTAGTTTGATGATGTTTGCAGCCAAGCAGGCCTCTTAATGGCCTCTAATTGGGTTAGTAAGGAGAAGATGTTGACATTTATGCTCATAGTACAGAGCCTAGCTTTAGCCATTATGCTAATTCAACCATTATATATCTGGGGGTATTAATGGGACTGACACAAGTGATGTTACAGGTAAAGGACTGTGAAATGGTCTGTAAACACAGGGAATTGATTCCAAGGCTAAAGCGATTGTCACCGGCCTGCACTGAGCCGACCCTCCACCTTCCTTTTTTGCCTCACCCCATTCCTCCTTCTTCTCCTTCTCCCTGTATTCCCCCTCCTCCCAACCTGGTCCAGCCTGTCAAATAGTCTCCGACAGCATTCCGCAGAAGCTGTCAGGGCCATCAAAAAGGTACCCAAACACAGCGTGAAAAGCCGTCTGCTTACAAAAATGAGACTGGATAAGGATCAATACAGTTTACCCCTGTTGCCCAACACCAGAGCCCATCCATCCACCAGCAGCGTCACAGACAAGCCTCAGAATCAGTTGCACTTCAAGTACAGACTCTATGGCTAGCCAGCTCGCTGTCATATAGAGTGCGGGCTTATTTAACAGGAGCATTGCTTTTGAAAGCCTGGGATGGGACACAAAGCTGATTCACAAATTTTTTGGTGAGTTCGATTTATTGTGAGCGCTGTCCTCCTTAGATGATCAATTATGTTCTTTTTCTGGACCTGTTTGAAATGAATAGACAGGCTGTCTGTGTATATGACTAAGGGGTAAACTGTAAACTTGTAGAGACGTTATAAATACATTTACATGCATTTACCGGGCTGAGAGTATTTACTGTGTAGTCCTGTCTTAAAAAACACTTTAAAAGTACATTTTTATAAGACTGTTAATTATAGGAGATGAAGTTTTCATGAGCTCATACGTGCTCAGACATAAAAATAAAATAAAATCGAATCCTTTGACCAAATTAAAATATTGTTTTATGCCTCATAAATATTGTAGGAATCCAAGGCCTGGTTTATATTATTACTGAGGCAGCCTAACAGCTATCTTGTAACAACAGGGGGAGATGACCATTGCCTGCCATGTTCATTTACCTGTGGATGTGCTCACAGTGCAGAGAGCAAGCTATAAAACTAGGTCTGCACTGCCACACAGTAATTGAATTACTCTACCATCCAGCCTCGCATTCATTTACTGTTCTGATGTCTGCTAGTAATAGTAAAATGGTACATTTTCAATCTCATCCTTCTGGGAGGCAGAGAGGACACTAAAGAAGTTTCTTCACTGTATATTTCTTTTAAAATAATCATTTGCAAAGTGGTATTGCGATGTGTAGTTATATCAGTCAGTCTAGGTGCTGCAGTTAACGTGGATATCAAATAACAGCCTGCTAACCAGATCTGTCAAAAACATGAGGCTAATAATTACCTGCCTCCATGTGGGGGGGCTGGGAGGAGGCGCCGCATAATAAATCTGCTGTATTCATCCAGAGAAAATTCAACTTCTTCCCTTTTTTTTCTTGATAGGGTTTGAATACGAAGGCCAGGCTAATAAAAGATTGGCCTGTCATAATGAATCAAGAGGGCCAGTGTCAGGTAGGTAGTGTGAGTCTATCCTCTCACATATCCATCTCTGGAACAAGCCCCGGTGTGCCTATATGGCTGGAGAAAAGAGACCAGTTGACACCCTATTTGGCTCTCTCCACTGAAATTAACTTTAGGCATAGGAGAGAAAGAGAGACAGTGTTTGGAGCAGCATGGCTTCATTTTCTCCCGCAGTGAGCACCGAGGCCCCAGAGGGACACCAAGACAGATTTGCATGCCACTCGCTATTCTCTGCTACCTGCTGCAAATTTATTATTGTGGCAAGTCAGCTTCCCCAACAGCAACTTGGAGGACTTTTCAAACCTAAATGGTATCTGCAGGCGGTCAGGAGACACAAAGAAATCACATACACACACTGTCTGTTTCTCTCTCTCTCTCTGACACACACAGATGCAGGGGAATGGAAAAGCTGCATCAGAAAGTAATCATGGAAATCAGAATACAGCTGTCAACGGTAGCAAACTCAAAGTGATGCCTCTGATGAAGTGTTGGGCTGTTTTAGAAACAGCTATCAACTTTTCAGACCAAGTTTGTTGCCTCTCATGCGTCTATACAGAAAGGTCATCACTATGGCTCAGCAGGACAAAACATGTTAAATACAGTATGTGAAATTTTGTGCTTTAACTCAACCTTAGACATGTTTCGCGTTGTCTGCATTTTTTGGCCCTTTACTCATACTCATACTCTGTGGGACAGGAGGGATAGGGGCATTCAGATGAAATTCACAGTCATGTAAAACTAAGGCAGTAAAAAAGAGCAAATCCTCACACTGGAAAAAAAATTTGGCATCTTTTAACTGAAATTGCTTGAGCAGATAATTGGGCTAGCAAAATAGCTGTAACAACAGATTTTACAATGAACTGATTAAAGGTCATTTTTTAAAGTGTATTTAATATTGTGCTCAAGAATACATAGATAAAAACATGAATACATTATTCATGTGTAATCATGTCTTTCAGCAAAACTTCAAAGAAAGTTTCACTAATTAACAGCAGCTAACAGAGGCTAACAGGGGCAAAACCACCAGCATTTACCCTCAGAACAGTTCAGCATATCTTTAAAAACTCACCTCGGTATCACCGACATCGAACAGACGCCAACGTCACTGATTCATCAATTTGTCACTAAATTTTATAGTCTCCTTAAGAGTATACAGCCAAGCACACTTCTCACCCAGCATTGACAGCTGAGGTAAACAGTAAACAGAAAACTCCAGGGCAGATATAGAGTCACTCTCAGGGGTAAAAATGTAGAATACTGCAAAATATTTATACACATATTCCTTTTTTTTCACCTTATTTATTGCTAAGTGTTAATATTATTAAAACATGTTAAAATGTAATGTGTACAAAAATGTTCTTTTTCATACAAACAGCTGTAGAAACGTGCTTACCGGCCCAGCTGTTATGGGGTACGGTCTAGATTTAATGTTATTGTTTTTTCTTGGCTGACTCAAATATGTTCTGACATCTAGCAGTAAAATTATACACACTATAAATTAAAGCATTTGAGCTCAAAAATGAAATAGTTCAAATTTAATATGCAATTCAGGTGAAATGCTTGTCTTCAACAAAAGGAGAGAAGAGCGACATTGCATGATATTTATCTACATGGCTCTAATTCACAAAGTTTTCTAGCAAACTCTGCTGTCCTCAAACTGTATGTGTTTTGTACATGTTTATGTTTTGTATTTTTAGATTCTCGAGTTCTCGAGTTTAGAGAAGCAGATGCTTTCACTATTGGATCTTTGGTTAAAATTCAAAAGCATTTTATGTGAAACTTTGGCCAAAAGCACAAGTTTCCTTATCTGAAATTGAACTCCCTTGCTGACTGTCAATCATTTACCGTAGACCTGTGCTGATACGAGCTCAAGGTCAAACACCTTTTGTAAGGTCATGAAAGAACAGAAGAAAGAAACATGGTAGAGTCAGGGTCAGCAGTACCCATCACCCTTCCTCTGTCCCCTAAATGAGTATCGCTCACCTGATTATCTATTATCATGTTATTGGACGTAAATTTAACAAGCTGTTGAGAGCACTGGAAAATCAATACCTTTTAAATGCTGTTTATGTGTGATTAACGGTTAATATCCTCACAAATTATTTAATATAATAAGGTCATTTGTCTTTCACATGAGCCCGGTACCCTGCAAAGAATAATAGAATAATAAATGAGGACACTAGTGAAGAGGAGATTTCTGATGCTTTCCCCAGCTCCGTTTTATTACCCATATCCTCTTTACAGCTACAAAGCTGCACTATGGTTATTTTATGCAAGTCATAAAATTAGGCTGAGATGGAATTAGCAGACTCGGGGCTCTTTATAGGTCAAGCCGGTAGTTTATGAGCCCACGACTCCCTGGCACTATTGTCAAGAGGCTAGTTAGAGGGGTCTTTAAGCATGATTTAATATGTCCATGCCTTGGAAAATAGTTAAATAGCTAATTAAATGGAGGAGTTAATTTACATATTAATTGACCTTCCAGTAATATTTATATTGATACCTACATGAGGATCCCTTGTCTTCATTGCCTTTCATCATAGTTAGTCTGAGCAAATATGGTGTAACTTTTTTTGTTTAAACTCAAGTTTCTTTTTATTGTCGCCAGAGAGGGGCTGTGTATTCCCCGCCATGTCAGGCACACAGCTGGCTGGGGTTTTTGTGTGCTGAGGGCTCCTTTTGTTGTCGGATAATGGACGAAGCACCATAAACAGCGATGGGAAGTGGCCCGGGGGGCTTTGCGGGTTGGGTGGCTGGGGCTAGTCAGAGTGTGTATGTGTGTGTTCAGGGTGGGGGGTGACAAAGGAGCTTGAGGAGGTGGAGGACTGTGTCTGTGTCAAAGCTGCTCTTAATTATATCTCTAATCACCAATCGGCTTGCCAACAGAACAGGACCCGGGGGCTCGACATTAGCCCAACCTGTACATAATTCGCACAACATTTCACCTGCGATGCTTTCTAACACACAAACACGCACATGGACACACACACGCACACACACACACACACACACACGCATGCATCCAAAGGCACACGTGCACACACAGTCTCTGCTCAGCCAAGTTGCCTCCTTAGAGGGAGCACAACATCAATCTGTTTGTTTGCTACTCGCCACACCAGCTATAATGCTTCATAAGAGATTTGTGCCACATTCTCTGTGATAATAATCTATCGTGCTAATGCCGCCCCTGCATGTTGCATTGTCATGTTGATGTCCGCACGGCCATAGAGGGATAATGATGACACGGATCAACGATGATAGATTGGAAGCACATTGTTTGTTTTCGACAGGGGGCGCGTCCGTTCTTTGCACCGTGTTGCTAGCATGGTAAGTGTGTCTTACAGCCTATTATCAGGTTGATCATTTGTCACTAGCCTGTCTTCACTTTGTCTCCCACATTCTCTTTGGATAATGGCCCTTCAAGCAGATCTGCATATGAGGCCTGCGTTCAACAATAGCTGTCACAAATGGGTCTTTTCAAGCCGTGTAAACTAAAAATGTGACAACATATCGCACACAGGAGGGGTTTTTAGAAGGGCGAGGGCAAACAGAGAGATACAACCTCTGAGGGAGTTCAGGTAAAAGCTCCTTAAAAAGGCTTTTGAGAGCTTGCTAAAGTTTGTGCATTCCAATACTTAAATTAAATTGATCATAGACATGTTTTCTAGCAACCAGCCATATTACTTAAAGTATGTGAAACAGTGTCCATGCATGGCCTCTCCTGCTGGTTTTGACAATATGGCAGCCAGCCTGGAGCCCTGATCCAGCCACAGGCCAGCAGCTGCCCCGCAGACCCATGCTGCAACACCTCGGGGCCATCAGTGCTCATCACTCACTGGGGCTAAGTAGCCTGTCAAAGGTTGCTGTGACTGCAAATTAAATATTGTTATGATCCATAGAATTTTCTCATCATTGCACTCATGCATACACTTGTTGTTAACAAGCTGATAGAAGGCAGAACAGCTTGCAAAGCAAAAATTTTAAAGCCCATTAATGATAGAAAACTGCTCATGTCTAGTTAATTTGTTACTACCTCAAGTAACTCAATTTTAGAAGTAAAACAGTTGGCTTATTAACAGATGAAACAATTAGCAAAGTGTTTTCATAATCACATCACAAAATTTCAATAACTTAGCCTAGTTTCCACACCTAACAAAGATTTTCTGCTTATGTCTTCCCAAAATGTGAATATTTTGTTGTCTTAGGACCTTTGGCTGGATAAAACAGGCCAAATGAACCTTTCAGATTTTGTAATCTGCATTTTAACTAGTACCTAGTAGTACATTTTATAGACTAAACAATTAATCAGGAAATCAAGAAAACAACTTTCAGCTGTAAATCCATTTCATGTGAAACATGAATTGAACTAATATAATTCTAATGGCTGGCAGTTGCAGAAGAATAAACTGTCCAACAGCTGGTCAGCTATAATTCCTCTTTTGCTCTGTGTCGTTTGTGCAGCGATTAGTGTCTAAGTGGCCCTGTTCTCAGGAGTCGCTCCAAGCTCTGCAGAAATAGCCTTGATATCACCTCTGGCTGTGGGATGCTCTGAGGCTAACAGTTATGTAGGGTCCCAGGGCCAGTTAGCCGCACAGCAAGGATACTGGGAGTTGTCAGCTGTGCTGTAACAATAATCTAGCCAGGCCTCTCCGCCCCATCCTACGCCTCAGCCAGAGTCCAACATTTCCAACTGAATAACTTTATAAAATGGACACCTGCCACGAGACCCCGCATGCATCACTAGTGCCAGAGTGGCAAGCACAATCGCCCAGCAGTCACGGCCAGTTGCTTGCTGATATATCAGATGCGATCCTAGAGAAGGAGTTCAGCGCCCCAGCCAAATGTTAAAGTTATTTGTTCTTGTCATTAAACTAAACTTTATTGTGACCCTCTCTTGCTGTTATTGCACTAGTAGCGATTTTCCTGAACTGGACTTTATCATTGAGACTGTCTATGAATCTCTCGGGCTTTGCCACTGCACTCCACTGAGTCATAATTCCTTGTTGCCCTTACAGTCTAGAGGGCCAGAGAGATGAGAGGAAGCGAAGAAAAAGAAAAGAAAAAACAGATATGACAGCCAGCCGTGTTCACTTTGTGAGAATAAGCTGCTTGTACCATTTTAGCATTTGTGACTACCAATTCTGCAATGTTTAGTTAACACTGTGCGCTTTAACAAAAAACCCCAAAAAACATTTGCACATTAAGAGGCACAAACTTGGACATGAGAACTCTTAGGTATTATTGGTTATTTGTTGAACATTTTAAAGATTTCTTTGTGATTCTGTCAAACTGATGCTTGAGCAGGTGGACAATGGCTGTAAGATAAAGACAATATTAGACACACAAATGGAATTAGTGGGGCAAAAAAATGTGGGTAAATCTTTTGCAAATACGAGTACTAATCACGGTGAGGTACTCACACAGCCGTTTTTCACCTTTGTCCTTTCCAAAGCATCGGGGCAAATGTGTCCGTGGGATTTTGAACACAAATTCAAAGTTCCAGGAAAGACTAAAGATGAAATAGTGTGGGGGAGCTGCTTGGTGTTTTAAGGTGTTTTTAGCTCTTTTTTAAGGGCTATATTGTGTTAATGTCAATGCAGTATGTGTAGGTGGTGTTGATGGCAGTTTTTATTATGATTTATAATATGGAAAATTGTTGCATGGCTTTATTTCCTTTTATGAAACATGTTACAAGCACAGTGTGGCTCGTCAGGATCAGCGTATAAAGGCCTTCTGGCCAATTAGGGGTTGCTGCTGGTGGAGTGCTCCATAGACATTCAGAGCTTAGCTCCGTAAATTAAACGTATTAAATAGAAATAGCAAAAGTTGGCTTACACTAATTTCAGCCTCTGGCTTTAATGATTGTCACCTAGGTGCTCAATTGTCACCCACCACAGTCCCTGTTTCTTACTACTTAAAGAAGCATCTTTTGTATGTATTACAAGCTCTATATTTTTTATTCCTGGATTCTAATAGATTCGCTTTGCATGATTCACATCTCAAATAATTTCATTTATCTCATATCAGACCTTGATTCAACACCTCAGTTCTTCCTCTTATGAAACGAGCATGTCTAGCACCTTTCCCTCTCCAATATTCTTCCCATTGGATGCCCCTCACAAGTAGGACTTGAACAATAGGTGGGCTGTTCTCACAAGGAAAACTGTGCCTATAGTGACCATATTAGGATATCCCCCTACATCTCTGACATCATAAAGATCCAAGCATAGGAGAATTTATAGCAAAAAACTATAAGTTAATACTATCACTATGTTATTCTATTTTACTTGCACACATAGGGATATCATTATTTTCTATATCATATTCATTTATATATATGTATTAGGTCCATTTTAAAATATATTTAGTAAGCTTTAGATAACTTCAGATGATGTGTGTTGGATTAAATTATAATCAAATGGTTAAAAAACATGAAAATGTCATCATGTGCAGCTGGAATGTTTCAGCCTCTAGCGTTTATCTACCAAAAAGCTAGGCTCAGGAAATGTGTTTCTCTTTCAGTTTAATTCTACTTGAAAGAATTCTGAAAATATATTCTCTTGTCTGTCTGCACAATGCTAAGATCCAACCCATTAATCAGTAAGTACACAGAGAACCATTATTATTCTTTTTATTATAGAACTTTACATCAAAGTTTTGGTTTTAACGTTTAAAGCTGATGGTGAGAAATGGAAAGTATGGATCCTCTTACTGTTGTAATGAAAAGGGTTGTGATCCATGGGTGTTTGCTGCGGTTCAGTATGCTTTATCGCTGATGATGAGGGCATCCCTCACTAGCTTTATGCCATTTTCAGAATGTTTCATTACTCTCCTATTTTCCTCTTTTTTCCACCTTCACTGACCCAACATCTGCTGCTCAGGAAAAAGCCTTTAAACCAATATTGGAGAGAAATATCTTGCACAAAAGTGCGTGTGGATCATTAGGAGGCTGCAACTGTTACAAAAACATTAGCATTTGTGAGGTACAATGCAGACAAAAAGGTGGCCGTTTTTACAGCTTGTGTATTTTCCAAAGGTTCTTGAAAGAGACAATGCGGTCATAGAAAATATAAACTGCAGATAAACGATGTGACATAAAACTGCAGCCCATGTCCTGTCAAGCTCGGGTGGCTTCCAAGCTCAAACTGCCTTAATTTTCACCTCCTGTGAATAGCGCTAACATCCTCTTTCTCCTCTAGCATGAAAAAGGGGATATTTTGCTCTGCTTTAATGAGATGGTGTTATGCCTGGTTTATGCCATTTTACAGCTTTAGACATAAATGTGTTGAACCTATGACACTACGTCGGGTAGAAAAAGGGGGTCTCTATTCAGGTTCACGGTTGTTTTTCATTTAAATTTGCTGGGAAAAAAGACAACACGGTTAGGTGGCACACAACAAGAAGCATTTTAGTCAGCTCCTTAAGACAAATCTGACCTTATAACCTTGAAAACTACCAGCTTGTCTCCGAAATTCCCTTTTCCCTCAATGAAGTAAAAAGGGCAAGTTTTTGCTCTTTAAGATGGCGGTACATAACCTGTCCATGGAACATAAACGTGTCTGCCGGTTGGGGAAGATGGATGGAGGCCCACATGCCTGCCTTAATAAAAAGGTCTTTAAACCCTTGTCCAGATCTTCTTCCCAAGGAAGCATGATATTAAAGAGGGGCAGGGAACTGGGTTCGGTAAACGTAATGGATCGGCAGGAAAGTTTAAAAGCACCAAGGGGGTAGGCCATTATGTAAAACAGGGCTCGCTCAAGTAATCTGCGCCCTGTCTCTAAGCTGCCAAAGACAAAGAACACATGCAGAGGCCCTGATTGCTTCTTAAGAAGCTCTCCCCATGCCGTGATGGATTCTGGTATTTTGACTGTTAATATGTTTGAATGAAAATTATTTATACATTTCGGCGAGGTTGAGTGCCTCTCCCTGTGATTACTGCATCTGAAAATGAGATCGGAGGAGCAGGAAATTTCCATGTGACAGAGGCCTGATGTATACTCAGATTATGGGCTGATTGCCGCTCAGACGAGCACCGCGCGCCATTTTCCCTGCGCCTGTGACAACTCCCCATCCCTGACAAGGCCTCTTAGTTTCCCCAGTTATTGATGCATTCTGCATAAATACAATCCACTGATAGCGTCTCCTGCAGAATATAGGTAAGAAACTGTAACATTTAGTTGTGTGTGTATGTGTGTGTGAGTGGAGTGAAAGCGGGATATTTATTAGAGTCAGAGGCAAGGAGGCGAGCAGCGAGGAAAGCATCCTAAATGTTCTTTATCCAGCAGCGTAGAGAGGAGCTGATCAAAAGTGAATCACGTCGGAGGGGAATCTGCATGTACAATGATGATACCTGGGCAGACATTTATCAGAGTCCCTGCGCTAGTTCAATGGGAAAAAGAAGGATAGCATGATGTGGAGGAGAGAAACCGAGACAAGAGTGATTGGTAATGAAAAGACACGTGGGAGGTCGTTGAAATAAAAGGTGTTTTAAAAGGATCACATATACAGAAATGCAGTTCTGTAAAAAACACTGCGTTGACTTACATAAATTCCCAGAAGCCTTAATGTCAATGTTTAATCTAAGCACATTCAATCAGGCACTGCATTCTTGTTCCAAATTAAAAAATTCTAGTTTTTACTACATAAACTACAGTTGTAATTTTACATAATTCAGTTCATTTCATTCAACTCAGTTTTATTTATACAGCACCAATTCACAACAACACTCATCTCAAACAAGCACTTGGCAACTGTGGGAAGGAAGAACTCCTTTTTGACAGAAAAATACCTTCAGCAGAACCAGGCCCAGGGAGAAGCACCCATGTAAGATACAGATATTATCTATAAGAGCAGAAATCAAATGACATGAACTGGGTAAAGATTTTTGGTCAGTGACCACTCAAAACAAGCTAATGTCAGCTGACAACCCTTCATATCTGGATGTTTATGTCTGGAAGTGAGAAGACTTGGAAAATGGTTCTTTTCAGAGCAGTGGGAATAATGGTCTGATATCTTACATATTACATTTTAAGTGTATCTTATTTAACATCGCTAAATAAAACTTTCAGTATGTGTCTCTAAGTTCTAAGTTGGGTAAATATGGTACATATTTTACCCAAGTGTTCAAAGTCAGTGACTTTTTCGTTCATTTTTTATGTTTTATTATTTCTTTTTTAGGCATAAGCTGTCGTTATTAAGTAAGCTAATGTGTTTTGTAAGCACGACAGTATGCACTTTTACAAAAGATTAGAAAATAGGGGTCGGCTAAATTACTGGGAAACCTGTTCTTTTTGCTGGAAGATGAAAATAAACTCACATGCTTTTGTGTACCTCTTTCTTTCTTCTCTCATCAGCAACAGTGTGTCTGTGCAGAGAACTACGGATATACCTGCTCGGTCCCACTCTTCCATCTATAGTACATGTGTTACTGTGGGTGTATAGTGCTATATAAAATTCCTGAGCCACCACCATTCCTGAAAGCTTTTCTGATGGAAAGCTAGTTATTGAACACTTCATAAAGCCTAACCATAACCCTACAAGAACACATCAATTAAAATGCACATCTTTGTTTTTGTCATTTCATCTTTACAAATACCTACAGTATATCATTCACATAGATGATACAGAGAAAACAAACTGGATTCTGTTGCTAATCTCACAGCTCTAATCATAAGAAAAAATCTACAAGTTATAACTTCTGTTTCCATTTGAGCCTAAATTTGGTAAACTTGAAAAAAATCCAAAAGTGACTCGAGGCATTTTTTTTTTTTCACTTATTCCAAAAAGGCTGACTTTTGATGATGAAAAATAATTATCTAACAGCATCAAGGACTTAAACAGGGCCAACATCCACCAAGCTCCAAGATAAAATGATTGATAGATCCACTTCCAGCGCAACAACCCCCTGAGAACAATTACCACCTCTTTAATAATTCTGCAATCATGGCACTTGATCATAACTCATTCATTCTGGTTTGGGCAATATTCAGGAGAAACTTTTGTCTTTTCCTTCTGCTGAAGAAAAACTAATGAAAATATTTCAGTAGCCAACTTTTTAAACCCATAAAAACCCAGCCAGAATAAAAGAGCCATTAAAGGGGATCGTGAGCAGTGTCATTCTGTAGTTAAATGGAATTAGCATTACACAGTGAAACAAATTAGGCCCCCTCCACGCAGACGCACATGCATACACACACCCTTATAAATGCACACATTCAGTCAGCACCCCCAGGCACGGGTTCAGTTATCCTCGTCCCTGTCTCTCTTCGGGGGTCTGATTTGAATATGTGCCTTATTTTATGGAGGAAGGTAATTGGAAGTCGGTGATTTACTGCAGTGTATACAGGGACTGCATCCAACAAAATATCTGGAAGCAGGGAATAATCGCTTTGTAGCCTGCTGCCGCATTTATCTGGACACAGGTATATTTTAACCACCGGGTGTTGACAGTGTTGACTATTAGCCAGCAAATAAATTATTCAGCACTTACAAGAGGGGGAAAAATGGGAAAAATCTCCTTTCCACAGCTGCAACAGGACAAAGCAGTGTGCAGCGGTGGAAAAAAAAAAGGAGGCAGTCATTTTTTCTTCAATTACAAAAGGCAAATATTTATTATTTATAAGTACTTGCCTTGTATGGGCTTAAATGTTATTTATGAACCTGTTGCACAGTGATTTTCAATGTAACTCATTATTTTTAGCTGGAGGGTGTTGTAAAGGAGCAAGGATATATTTAATGACACTCTGCTAGTCGGTGCAATTACACTGTAATCATTATGTAAAATGTCCTATTAATTAAACCAATTTCTGCTGGGGGAACATTCTTTTCTGCAGGGCCTGTGCCTCATCCTTCAGCTGCATTGCTGCCTCCTGTTTTTCACCAGGGCCCCTATTATGTTGTGACTTCACTGCATACATATTTATAAAAGAGATTTAATAAATAGAAAGTGCCACGGAGGTTTGAAAGGCAATTAGATTACTTTCCAATCACACACTGTTTTGGCCTTTTGATTGTTCTAGTACTTGGTGCATTTATAAGTTGAGAATTTGAATATTTTCTTTAGAGAAGAGAAGCACTTACTAAACTACTTGATCCTATTTCAATAACATCTTGTGCTCACAGGGTGGGACGCTCAATGATTGTATTAAAAGAAGCGTTATTAATGCATTTAAACTTCAGTCAGGGGATGTCAGACTGCTTTAATGAATTCAAATCCTTAGATAAATAAGGTTATATCAAAACACTGGGCTCTTTCTTTATCTAGATTAATGGTTCTTAGTCTTTAAAAGGCAAGAAACAAAACAGAATTTGTCTCCTTTAAGAAAATGTTGGTGCTAGCAATCATGGAAGGACAGAGCAGCTGACCCATCTGGCTCTTTATCTGCTGTTCTGGCAGTCCTAGTGTTGCTGTCGTGACCGGGGGTCATTGGCACTTCCAATGCTCTTCAAACACAATCTGTTTTCTTTACTTCTTGGCACAAAGGAAACGATTAAGAAAACAATTCAATAGAGAGTGAGAACACACACGCGCATCTACATTGCAAATGGAGAAACTGGGATGTTTGCTATTCAGAAAGCATCGGTTGGGATAGGCCCTCTTTGCAAGAGTGCTTATACAAGAGGTTCGCTCCTGAATACAACAGTCTGACACGATACTGCTGAGAGGATGACTGATTTTAGGTGACCATGCATAACCAATACCATAGATCTGGTGAAGGACTCCATTCAATAAGTCCAATAAACATTCATTAGTGATGAGAGAAGAAATGAATATTATGAGATATGAAACTACACTACAAGAAATAACCCCAGCCTGTAAGACCTGAGGATTTTGAAAGAGCTATGTCACTCATTTTAATTGTTTTACAATTTTTTCTAAGTTGTAATTTAAAAAAAGAAAAGAAAGAAAAAGTAGTCTAAATGTCCGAGGGTCTCTAGGAATCTGAACAGATGGGAACAAGATCTCTAACCACAACTGCCAGCCTGATCTTTTTCCCATGCAGCTCGCCACGTGTCATGTCCATTCATGAAGTTGTTACAGATGACTATCTCAGTGCGTCAGCCATGTTTGGCAGCAGACAAAGCTGGGGAGAACAATGGCTCGGCTCTTATCAGGAGCGAGGACTAAAGCTCCTTGCAAGAGCGTGACTAAAGTGCTGACAGGCTGAGAGGCTTATAAAGATGAGTTGTTAAAGTCAAGGCACCTGCTGTTAAAGAGAAAGGGTGGATGGTGATGATGATGAGGATGATGAACATGACGGTGATGGATGAAAAGAAATGAAAAGAAAAGAAAAGACTTGCCTAAGTAAACACCCAAATTTATGGCTAGAAAAATCTCCCAGTTAAATGAGCCACTCAAAAGATGAACAAAGCTGATTTGTGGTACAAAGCATCGTATTCTTTGGTTAAAAAAATGTAACCCCTGGTACATAAAGTACATTGTTCCAGGTGGAAAGCTGAGGAATATCTAAAGCTAGATATTTTTCAGCTGAAATCAATTCACTCTAATTTTAGATTTATATGTTGCTCTCCTCTTCCGTTCAACAACGAGCGTGATTTCGCTTCACTAACATTGCAATAGGCTTGTGGCTATTTTAGTGTTTAGAACAGGACTATGTGCCAAACTAATGATCAAAACCTTGTCTCCTAAACACAAAGGTGAAATAATTAAAAGTGTCTAACAGCAAACACAATCTCACACAACGGTGAGACTGTGAGAGAACCCTATTTTAAGTAATACTGAGAACATTGTTTAAAAAAGGTTGATAAAGAATTCTATAATTATGTAAATAAAGTATTAATGACAATTATTAGTGATTAATAATTCCAAATAAACACTTTCCTGCATGTGTTTATTAAATGACTCAATATAAATGATATGCAGAAGATGATTGGAAAACAAAAAAGTTCCATATTTCCATAAGAGGTGGCTGTTCATTCACTTATGGACATTATTTGCAGAACAAGCATAAATTCTAACACACACACACACACACACACACACACACACACACCACACACACACACACACACACACACACACGCATATAGTCAGAGTTTTCCAATCTGCAATACATCAGCAAGTTAAGATTATTATCACATAGGCGAGAGGTGGCACCATGATTCCTATCATAGGTACGAATTACAATATTTATACTGCATGCTTTATTTGTGGCTGGCAGACGGATGGCACTGTTGCATTTTAATCCATTACACTGCGGCAGGGTGTCAAATTAGGCCGCTTCATTAATACACCATCCGCAAGCCAGAGAGAAAGAGGAGAGAATGAAAGTGGATGGAAAAAAAAGAAAGGAGGAGGAGGAGGAGGAGGAAAAGGGGGCAACTGTACATCAGGGAGAGATTATTATTATTCTGTCTCTCTCTGAGATGAGAGCAAATTATAAGAACATACACCTTCTTCATCTGTTTGGATAAGTGGGGGGCCGGCGCCTGATGGATGACTGTGTTTACAAATGAGGGTGATAATGTTAAGCAGAACTGCACTACATACATTTCCCACCAATGAAGCTCTGGATGGTCACACACATACAAACTCACATAAACACACACACACACACACACACATACAATGAAGAGGCAGACTGATGATGAGAGTCCCTTGGCTACCGGATTAGGCAATCTTCCCAGCCGCCAGCAGATTGATAGAGTCACTGCTCACAGACACAATTGCAATAGGGAGGACTAAAGTTTGGCCTGCTGGTATCATCTGTGCTTACCACCAACTTGGTATGAATCTCTGAGGAAGGATGACCTGTGAGGGGCGAGGCATGGGACATATTCCTCAGTTTCCTTTGTGTCTGTGCAGCTGTGTGGCTCACCACAGTGAAAAGATTACTGTGTCTGCCAAAGAAAAAATCATGTTATTCTTATCCACTTTGTTAGTAGACTATTCAGTATAAATATTACAGGGTATAGCTTTAGGTTGGATAAAAACAAACTATTTGTGCTCTGGAATTTATTTTACATTTTTTCATAGATTTATTTCATAGATTTTGATGGATTTATCAAGAAAAAAACCTGACAGATTGGCAGATAAGGAAAACTGATTATGTTATTTGTAGCTCCAGGCTATCCTTGTCCTTGTTCATTCTATTCTATCATTTGTGTAAAGCAACTTAAAAGTGTAAATAACAAGGTGGTGGAAATCAGAGGTTTAAACATCTGCAAATACGGATATTAAAATGATATCCTTGCTTTTCATAATATAGGGCAGATGAATTATTTCAGCTTGCTATGCATTTTTGGAGGGAATATAAAGTCAATAAAAACATGTGTGTCCCATTGTATTCATTCAATTTGACTTTGGAATTACTTTGAATTCATACCCTATAATTTTTATAATTACCCTGTAATTACAGTATATGTTGTCAACTTCAGCATTGCTTTGTGTGTGCTGTACTTTTGCTTGTATTGCACAAAAAAGTTCCATTTAGTAGTAGCTCTAATCATAATGACTATTGTTGTAATAGTGATAATAATAATATTAACAATAATAGCAACAATAATAATAATAATAATGATGATGATGATGATGATAACTCCAACTGATATAGGATTGTTAAGGCCGATATTTGGTGATTTAACAATCTCTAATAACATCTGGCGATATTTTTTTGAAACATATGCAACAAAACTGTTTGTGTAACATAAATTCTGCTGACATTTTTTTATGTGTACTTATTTATGAGTCATTACTAAGATAATATGACAATGTAGTTGAAAAAACAAGAATAATAATTTAACTGTCACAAGTTGTGGAATACTCGTTCATGCTCGGTTTGGCTTTTGTTTGTTTGTGGTGTTTCAAACATGTTTGCACACAGGAAAGTTGTTGAGTGCCCTCAGTTGAATAAACTATGCTACATTAACACTCATAAAATGTTTTAAGGGCGTTTCTCCTGTCTTCATTTAATTAATTTCCATTTATTATAGATTCCGATGCAGATATATTGTCCAATAGCTAATTCCGGCCGATATATCGACCCACCCAATATGTCAATCTGGCTCTAACACTAATATATGAAATATGAAAAACTATGAAATATATCTCAGAGTTTTCAGTGTCACTGATTCAGTCTGTTGTCAACTTTCTGACATGCTGGTGCACAAATAATACTCATAGTTTCATCTGCAGCCAGTCTCTTTGGCTAAAATGAATGAATGGTCTGAGTCATTCAAGAGCAATTGCAGCTGAAGAGAGGTTAAATGTCTGCATTAGAATGTGTTTGCCCCCCAAGCATGTTAAAGAGCCCTTCTTTCAGGGTGCCCCATAATTTCACAGACCCTAGCATGTCATCCTTCTCCGAATGTCACAGAAAATAGACTGATGAATCACTTCCTGATGTCACTGCGGTGGACTGGTGACAATCAGTGAAATGATAGTGTCTGCCTGCCTACACATATCTGTAATTGATAGCCCAAACCCCAAACACTCGCCTCTCTCCACTAGCGATGATGGAACATTGGATTGAAATCACCCCGGATGAGGTGGGGTCTGGGCCATTTGTTATTTACTTCTCGCTCGCTTCGAAACAGCCCCCCCACCCCCCCAAAGCCCCTCACCAACATCACCACCTCATCAGCCCCCACCCTCACTCACCGCCGCCGCTGCCAGAATTTTTGCCACAAGAACACATTATGGTAATCAGACGGTATGTGTGTATAGGAATCAATCAACAGAAAAGCCCATCGCGAGAGTTATGACACAGAGAAGTCTGTTTGTAACTTTTGATTAATGGGGAACACGTCGTTGTTTGACTGGGTGAATGGGGAAGTGGGACCTGCAGGACCAGTAAGTTCAGCAAAGGTTATGCTGGTGTCTTTAGAACCACTGTTCAGGTGGTGAAAATCCCACGTTCTGGGGAAGGGTGTTGCCTTCAGTACAGCAAAGCAGGGTTTAACCCATTTTCTTGACAATGTTATGTCAAGCGCCACAGAGGTGATGAATGCCATCTCAGATTCCTCTCATCAGCATTACTGCCACCTTGGCACTGCCTCTCCCCCTCTCTCTCCTGCACCTGCCATCCCTCTGCCTGCCTGATTTATAAAGTTGTTATGGCAATTCACTCTAATGTTATTTCCTGCCACATAAATACATATATCTCAGGCAGGTATTATAAGGCCTGTAATGGAGGCGCATCAGGGGTGCTCTGGGGATCCTTTTTTAGGATATTTGGCAGGATGCTATTGGTTGCGCCGAGAGAAAAACTTACATTAGCATTAATCCTCAAGGTGCAAGATAAAAGACCGCAGAGGCTGTTTTATTATCATCAGACAGGCTTTTGCTTCAGCCTCTGCGTGTTCCATTTGTTTCGGTGGAGTTTCAAAGCAAAAATTGGTCTTCGGGTGTTTTTTTGACCCCCTTCCAGAGTTCCAGTTTTTTTAGAATAGAATAGAATTCAACTTTATTGTCATTGCACATGTCACAAGTACAAGGCAACGAAATGCAGTTTTTTTTGCAGTCACAGCAGTTAAAGTGCTGTTTTAAAAAAAAAATTTTTCATGTTTTCTCTGATTGTAGAAGCAGCATGACAAAAGACAGTCCAGATTTCTGGGACCTTGCTGCCTCTGGGATCATAAAAGCATTTTTATTGTGAATAAATCACAATGTCCAGTAATTACATCACAATAGTATTTGTTTGTCTTTGCTGACCACCAAATACTCAGGTTGTAATCCACATCCATGTCCTCTTTTGTTCCTGAGTTATAACATCGAATAATCGTCAGGAAATTTGAATTTTTGAGTTTTTAGATATATAATGCTATCACTTTGCTCTTTATCCTGCTAAGCAGTTGTTATAATAAGCCTATGTGTTATTAAGTTGAGGCCAAAACATATTTTGTGAGGTCAGAGTGAGCTTGATGTTTGACTTGCAAATCCTTGTCGTGTCATACTCAATCCAAGTGAACCTTTAAGCCAAATTTATCAGGGCATTCCTGAGATTAATGGAAGGACAGACGGATAGCTCCAAAGCAAAATACGTCTGCACGGAGACAAAATCAGATGCTCCAAGCTTTAACGTCTACAGAATCCCATAGTCCTCGAGCACCTGATACTTTCTTGCCCTTGTTTTAACATTACTGTATGTGGATAGACAAACAAATCAATCATTCATCGCCCTTTTGTAACTTCTGCAGACTGTTGGGGTTTGCAAATCCAAGGGGCAAATTGTTTTAGGAATCTCCATTATGCCCCTTTCTAATGTTGCCATTAGCAATCAGCTCACTGGGAAAACAGGACAGCTAAAGCTATAGGAAAATCATTTGAACCTACGTCCCCATCATAGATCCCCTGTCGCTGAGGGGGGTCAGGGGTGCCGGACAGGGTGACAGCTTGGGTCAATACTTGGGAACCGGTGGAGGATTGTGCAGTTGGGTTTGAGTGTAGGTAGTCCTCCTAGATACGCCAGCTTTAAGGTGGAGTCTGCAGAATGTTGAAAAGACAAGGCGTATGCGCATGTATTCATGCTGGTGTGTGTATGTGGTAAAAATTAGGGGGAGGGAGGTACAAGTGATAGTTGCTGACGATGCCAGCTCAAGTCAGAAGTTCACACACACTCACAAAGAAGCTAATGACAGGCCGAGTGGAGGTATTGAAAGGCGTGACGGCCTTATCAGGGAGTGTCCCTCCCTGTCCTCTGCTGCCAACCTCCTTTCTCCTCCCGCCACTCAGAGGGCATGGCACGCCACACAAGACTGACACCTGAAATATTGAGTTATCGATACAGTGTCTCTGCGTGACAGTGTGAGTGTGTGACAGTGTGTGCACCTCCTCATACAACCGAGTGAGCTATTGATACAATGCCTGCTTAACGTAAGAGCGTTGTGTGCATTTATGTGTGCGTCTATGACTTTTTTTTTTTAAAGTGTGTGAAGTGTCACTATACGTGCGATGGAGTTATTGATATTGCACACTTGGAGTCAAACCACCTATCGATTCCTAGAAACACGACACCTGCATGCAAGTCAGGTAAAGACGGCATGCTTCAGGTTTACCGGCAGAGTCTAAAGTTTTCAGCAAAGACATCCAAGGACTTTAAAGATACATGTTCCTGAAACTAGCCAATCTGTAGATGTGTTAACATTATGGGGCTGGTTTTATATGTACACAATTGATGACATTTGGGTGATAACATTTGCGTGTGGGCAAAGAAAAATGGAGAAAAAAAAAAGAATAAAAAAGATGCCAGTGGGTAATAGAAAAATCCAGAGTATGATGTCAGGTATGGATGTGAGATATTAAGACATTTTTTCTGCCAGGCCTATTTCAGCCAGACAGTAGGGGGCTATTTGGAATGGAGGAGGAAAGTAATAACCTCCATTTGTTCCCCCTTGTCCCTCGGCTTATGAAAAACGCCTTTACAACTTGCTTTGCCTTAACTGGGTTTTCTGGGGGATTTTGAAGTTTGGCAACTTGTCACTAGGATTGGAGCAGGTGGAAATATGATGTTCAGGTCATGCCTTTCTCTGCTAGTTCAATATGTTCCTGTGTGATGGAGGTAGGCTTGGCAAAAGGGGGATTTGGTATATTAATAAAGCACAAGGTGGTCCGGGGGCCCCTACATACTCCTCTGCTGTTGTCAAGAAAAAAACAGCCCATCATGATTTCTCAGTGAATAAATTACAAATATATTTGGTGTAAGGTGTAATATTTCATTATATGTGAAGAAGGAAAATAATAAACAGCAGCGTCTATGCTATGTGTTATTCCACATTCTGTTCTAGCTCTCCCCGAGCCCCCTGAGAGCCCGGGCAGCCGGCTCAGCTCCCCTCTCCCCCTGGCTCCATCACTATCAATTGTCTTTGAACAGCTCCGATCATCACCTCAATTATCCGTTGTCCTGCCCACCTGATGGGTTTTTTGCCAACTATAACTTCTCTGTGGATGGACAGGGAATAATGACAGCTGAGGCCTGTGCTTTGGCAGCAGGGTGGAATACAAAGAGGGCGAATGGATGTAGATGTGGCTGCGAAATTCAGCTTCTCCCTGGCACACACACATTTATACATGAGAAAATACACATACAGTCTTGCAGTCACACCAAAAGACTCAAAGAGTCCACAGATGTTGATGCAAAAACACACACACACACGCACACACACATATGCACACGCAAACCCCTATCCCACCTCCTCCCGTAGAAAAGCCATTTACTGACCGAGCGCCGAAGTGTCAAGCTCTAAAGTGAATCTAAGAACGTGCTTGATGCGTTCTCTCTCTCCCGCTCTCGCTCTTTCTGTCTCTCTCACTCTTTGAGGCTGAGAGAAACTCATTTATCCTGCAAATCCAAATACACCAGCAGAGTAGGGGAAATGTATTCATACCACAGGTGATCTTATTATGGGCGCGGTAAACTGAGCAATGAGAACATCATCCACCGCAAATGACACCTAAACACATATCAACAAAGGAAAAAAAAGAAAAAAAAAAGAAAGTAATATCATCTGCATAATCAGAGAAAAAGCAGTCAGCTACCATCGTCTGGGAAATGGAATGAATCGAAAAGTTCAGCGCCGGAGCATCGTGCTATTTATGCACGACGGTGATTCGATTTAAAGTCCGCCAGGAATCTCCATGTTGTTACTGCGTGGGAAATAAGCATGCTGTGGGTGCTTTAGCTATTAGCCAAGCAAAATTCACAAAAAATATTGAGTGCTGGATGTATATATAGTTCAAGGGAAATTGGAAGTGACACATAACACATAACCATAATCCACTACAGCAAGAAACACTGCAATTACTTCAAGATTACATACTTTATTTAGTCAAGTGCAGATACTCTAGCCATCCTTCAGGTAGCAAGAAGTTGATGCTTAATAAAGTGTCACTTTGGCATATGATGCAGTGATGGTGTAATCCAAATTTTCCCCAAATAGAACTCCATGTGACGCTATGTTTAATCTTCAAACCAATGCGAAGAGGCTATTTTATCACAAAATTACAGATACTGCACTTCTTTTATTCATGCTACTACAGGAAACATAACAAAAAACAGACTTTTTTTTTCAACCAAAATGTGTTCAAAAGACACGCATGCTTGAGAAAATTGTTGACTTGTGTCATAAGTCACATTAATGAATTTGTTCCAAAGCTTTAAACTGAATAATGTGTCCTAAATAGTAGTAGTAAGTTTAGAGATTCAAAATAAAATAATTAGAGCCTGACCAGTTTAACAATTTAACAATACAATTCTGTAATTAAAAATCTCATTCATATTCTCCATAGGAATTTCGATTATGTGGCATGATGTTGTATCTAAAGCAGACTTACTTTGGACTGGCAGTGTGAAATGGTGGTATGTGCTCTGGCAGAAACCACAATTCTACATGACATTAAGCATGTTTTAACAAAAACATGTTTTATGTGCATTGTTGAGGGAAAATAACTACTCTACCCACAAAATCAGTGACAACTCTAATTGGTGGAGGTCGCTGGAAATGCCTGCAAACTTCAGGTCACTTAGTAAGCGAAACTTCAGAAACACCCTGAATGGTGGTTGCTGTTACAAGCCAAGTGCTGTACTATATGGATAACCAAGCTATACAATACACACACACACACACACACACATACACACACACACACACACCCCCACAACACAACATGTACATTTACATTTTTTTTAAACCTTTATTATACAATACTAACATAATGAAAGAGTTAAATTCAAGAAGGTGTGAACTCAGTCGCTTTGGTATGGGTTTTGGGGTGAGTAGTAATTTCCAGAACCAGAGCCTTTAAAAAAATGGGCAGACACAATTGATCTCTATTATAGGCTGATATCAGCTATTTGCTGATCCATTGCTACTGGCATTTAAAACTGTCGATTAATGAAAATTAAAGGTGTAAAGACGAAACAGGAAAAAGACTCTTCAATCCCGTTATGAGTGTTGTCATTGCATCTTTTGTCCACCAGCGGGCGCTCCCTGTTTCCCTGTTGCCCACAGACTTGTTTGGAATGCCACAAAGAGCAATCAGCTGATCCAAGTAGTAAATGAGCACATAAATAACTCCATGTAACAAAAGTTAAGGAACTATGCTTAAGTTTTGTGTCTCTGAAAGAAAAAAAATACCGGACGATATGTCAGAATATCAGATTTTAAAATCCTACGTCGGTTGCGCTCCATTAGGATTAATATGCTATTACAACAGAATATATTATCATCTGTTTTGAGTGTATAATGTCATCCTTCCATCCTACAGCAAAATGGCTGCTGACATATAAATAGAAATTCTCGTGTATAATCCTCAAAGGTTATAGTTGGCCTGTGATAGGAAATTATTATTCTGCATTGTCTCAGGGCCATCCAGCCAGATAGCTGCACCATTAGCATTTTCCTCTTTGTTCCCATCTATAAACATTTTTGTTGTCCTGAAGGGTCATCTCTGTATTCTTCCATCTCCCCCTTCCTTTGTAATGAATGAGTGTAATTACCAGGCCTGATTGGTTGGAAGGTCATTGGGAATCCTGTAATTTTTCACTTATGTTAAGCTTGTGTTTGTGATGAATGTACCCAACCTTTCTGCATCCCTCCTTAGATTACTTTAGGCATAGAAATGCATCCACAAATTAAGCTGTTCATTGAACACTGTTCCTGGCCGGCCATGAGTACGTTTATACAGATAAACAAATGGAAAGAGGTGGTGTGGCGTTTTTTTAATGCCTGGCCTATTGCAGAAGAGCTATGCTGTGTTTTTATGTCACATCAGGAAATCTGTGAGAATAAAGTTTCAAATCTTTGTGTACATATCAGCTAAAAACATTGGCAGTTTTAGCTAAAGGGTGATTTTAAGGCGAAGCACTGATGTGGATTAGATACATTTTTGAGTGTCATAGTATATACTAAAGTGCTTTTTAAAGAGATATCTAATCATTATTAGATGGATTCCTCTTTAAAGATTCTTGTTCACTAACTTTGTAATTTAATCGAGCTTGTTCTTGTATTGAATTTAACTGAACAGCAGATTTCCCAGGTATCCATCTTCTCATCTGTACTCTTTCAGACTTTCATTAAAGGTCCATCATTGGAGTAACAGTAAGATCTCCAGGTCTTAAACCCACCACCATGCCTGTCTTTCCTAGTTCATTTTCACATTTTCTAAACTTTTCTTCCCCTTTCTTTGGACCTATAATCTTAGTGTTTGGTTGTGGTTTCTCTTCTGTTGGTTGAATTAGTGGCCTGTCAGAGATGGTTCTGCTGCAGGGCGCTGGCAGCTGCCCCACTCACTCCACAGCCTATCAGCCTCACATTCAGCTGTCCATGAAGGAGGGATGGAAGGACAGAAGCATCATTGGATGGAAAGAGCGAGGTAAGGCTTCAAAGGGGCCAAAGGATGGAAAGATGTGGTGATGGAGAAGGGAGAGGGGGGCACTCTTGATGGAAAGAGAGAGCAGAAAGTGGTGCGGCTAAAGAATGGAGGGATGAAGCAAAGGAGTGAATCGGCTAGGGGGCTCTGTGGCCGAAAGCCAGGCAAGTGAGTCAGTGGATGGTTGCAGAGACTATAGTCTCCTTGTCTTCCTCTTTTCTTTTTTTTCCTACTTTCTTGCTCTCCTCCTGTTTCCCTTACAATTGCCTTCTTGGTGGACTCCTGGGCTTCTATCTCTCTTCTCTCTCTTTCACCTTCTCTTTTCTTCCACAGTCAGGCAGCTGACAGGCGGACCGGGGCCATGATGGACGATGCCCTCTCCGAGTCCGACAACATTTTCTCTCAGTCCCTGAAGCAAGATCAGGCAGTATGAGACGCAGGCCGACGCTGGCCTCTTTCAGTGTTTGTGAGGTCCAATTGCTGTGTTCAGTCACCCCTCTCACGACCCCCATATCAGCTGCACGGGGCTTGTGCAAACTGGAGCTGACCACACGGCCCTGCTTCTCAAAATCTGCACAGTGGCTATGCCACAGCGAGCGGGCAACATTTAACCACATTTCAGCCCTGTGACTTTTCTCTCTTTCTCTTTGTCACAGGGCACAAAACAGATTTATGAGATCATAAACAACAACAAAACTTAGATATGAAGTCATCAAGCCCTGTCAGAAAGTTTTCCCTCTCAGTATGCAAACGAATGCACAAAGATTTTTTATAAGCCTCTTAACAATTTGCATAACAATGCACACATTTTCATTATTAACAAATTCACTAATATCAGCTTAATTCTTTGGACTCTTTCAAGATGAGCAACATGGTAAACATTTGCTCGAATTAGAAAACAACTTGAAATGTTTAAAAAATTCAAATATCTTCAGACAATAAGGTTTCCCCACAGCCCAAAACAAGAGAACAGCCACAACTTAATTCAATCTCATTAATTTGATAACGCTTAATCAATGAGCCCCGCTGTGTTAAAAAGGTCTAGTTCAAACATCGACTACTGCCTTTCAGTTCTACCTCAACAATAAGCTGGGGGAGGCAACTTACCATCAATGGCCTTAAGATGCTTTAATCTGCATTTTCTGAGGCATATTCATGGTGTAAACACCGGCGTGCACTTATGCGCGTGCGTGGGGTAAGTGCTCGGTCTTATTATTGCTGAAATATCAAGTTTACCCCACCTCAACACACACACTCACAGTGTTGGTACACCAGCGGCCACCCACCCACCAACCTGCCAGAACCCCAAACTCCCCCCATCCCCAACCTTAATCCAATTTGTTCAGTCCCCCTGTCTTCTGCTGGCACAAAATTAAAGGCCTGCTCCCACAAAAACACCTCACATTTCCAAGGTATTGGCTGCCCTGCAAGACTAGAAACTTCATTTATTCTGGCTAACTTCTCAATTATCTTCCCAGTAGTGGAGACGTGTAAAAAGTACAAAAATCAATAGGATTCCATTCCCCTTGTATTGGAAAGGGGAAAATTAATGAGATAGGACACTCTCTTAATCAGAAATAAATGTTTTAATTCAGACAATGACATAGTTTTCCCTTGCAGAAGGATGACAAATGCCGAAGCGCTAGGAGCCCCACCAAGAAGCCGTTTCAATTTTATTGTAAATATAAAAGGTATTGATCTGTGAGATGTACAAACCCTATTGCTTACAAAAGCCATTCAGGGGGACTGGGAAAACTATTAAGCGGCGGGTCAGAAATCAATAAACAACACTAAGAGGTGGCTGTGCCTGCCCTCTCTGGCAAATCTCTGGAAAGCCAAATGGCGGAGTTAGTGACAGACGGCTGAGCGGTGGAGCAATGTTAAGGATGATAGGGTCAGCTGGTTAATGTGGTGAGGGCCCTGACAGGTCGGCAGCCCACCTCAGAGCTGAAGGCCTGACAAGCTGCCATTTAAAGAGACACTGACTCATCAGCCTGTCGCTACAGTTAGTGTTTCATTGCAGCGGGCCTCAGCTGACAGGAGCCATTCTGCTCTTTCTTTCTTTTACTTCATTTTTCTCTCATTTGCTTGCACTCTCTCATCTCCTTCTCTTCTGCTGTGGTTTTATCTTCTTTTAGCTTGTTAATCTAGCTTTCTTTTTTGTTTCTTTTTTTCACTCTGAGGCAGCCGTGGTTCCCCTTATCCCAGCTTCTTTGCATGCACCTTAGATCAGGCGGACAGCAGTAGTTACATATGCGTGTCTTTATGCTGGAATAAACAGCTCAGTGAGAACAAGCTGCTTGGCTCTGAATTGCTCTGGCTTGAATATATAAGGCCGATATAGAGGTCACAAGTTATTTTCAATAAAGCTTTTACAAAACAAGACAAACAGCTCTTCTCGAAGACCTGCCATTTTTCACAGGCTTTCGAGTTCTGTCCTAATTTAACGTAGCTTTATCTTACTGGATGATGTATGTATGTCTGTATATGTGTGTGTGTGTGTGTATATCCATTTGTACATAGGTGTGTATATATAGGCATATATGATGTCTTTTAAATGTGCTATACAAATAAAGTTGACTTGACTTTTCTGATGTTTTCAAGCAGCTGTCATATATCAAGACATCAAAACAAGATTTCGATGTTTTCTAAAAGTGCATAGTGTTTAAAAAAAACTCTGATCAGACCTTGTGCTAATGTGTCTCATATTGATGACTCAAAGTGAATCTGACAGATGGACTCTGGAAGACCAATAGGTAGAGGTTATGTCAGAGCCTGAAAGCCAAGAGGTTATGGCAGGTCTGAGGGATGGATTGGTGTTTATTGGAGAATGGGAAAGGAGGAAAAGTTTGGTTGTCTGTGCAGTAATTATGAGGAAAAGCAGGCAACTGACCAGCAAGCCAGGTCAGATGACTTAACCCCAGATCTATGCACTCCATTGGACTGTAAGAGGGTCAGGCTCCCCCTGGAAACTATAAGATCCCCACCCTTCATTGACATGAAAGCAAATTATCTATCTTAATAATACATTTATGACTGCTTTAGACAATACGACAGAAGAGATGCACAGAACAAGATCAGCTGTGTTAGGCTTCCAAGCGATTCCGGTACACGTGATCATTTTTGCGTGTTGAGCCGCTGGGACACCGCGGCAAAGCTATCTTAGCAAACATTATAAATTGATAAATCATTGAAATACGCTGAGGGACTGTATCTGCAGGGAGATGCTAAGCAGGCTTTAGAGGGGATCAGTCTGTGAGTATTGCCATCTTCAGCAGGGGACATCCGCTACATCCGCCAGACAGATAAATAAATCGAGGGCTATGCGTCTGTATACAAATGAGTGAGCCTGTAAAAGAGAGACAGAGACAGCAGCTGATAGTCCGAATGGGAAGGGGGGGAAAGGGGGTATAGAACGGGATGTCAGAGAAAATCCCACGCCATCTCCCCCTACGCTGGGCACAACGATGATGAGATTTAGGAAGGGTCAATGGCACCTATCAGTAGGTGAAGTGTTTAGTGAGAGTGTTTCTCCACCCCCTCCTCTTGGAGTGTCATCCCATGTCACTCTCATCTCCCCAGCCTGATGATGAGGGGGCTGGGGGGCCCAAGGTGCTAGCTGCCTTCTCGGGTGTGGGTCATTTGACCCCACTGTGTAATTCCTCCCTAATGCCCCTCGTACGAACAAAGCCAGCATCCGTGGCACACTCAGACCCCACTTGACCTCCGCAGCCCAACACAATGCAATTGGCCGTGTCATTATATCGGGCCTGCTCTGTTCCATCTCTCCCTACATGCAACGCAAGACTGTATAAATTGATTTCCAGCTGCCGGTAAAGCACCTTTGCATCTCTCCCAGTGGCGTGGGGAAAATGAGAAAAAAAATGACAAGGCAGGAAAGGTCATCTGATATCTTAGATGATATCCAGGGAAAAATGGGTCTAAGCAGTGACGGAAAAAATATTTATCTACAGCTCCATCTGAATTTCCATTTAAAACCAGCAGCAGCGCCTCCGTCTGAAGCGAAATGCTCCATGTCTGTAGCAGATTTTTAGCAAACTGGTATCACAAATAAATGCAAACAAACCCGTAACGTACTGGGAATAAATTTGAATATTAAAATTGCTTGCCTTGATTTCAAAACCAGAGCCAATAGTCGCACTGCTGAAATCAGAACCGCTACATTCACATCTAAAACACTTTGTGCTCACAAACAAAAGTAATTGTTATCCTTCCATGCACACTTCCTACTTTAATAAAAAGTACTTCCAGTTCCAGCAGGTACAAACTTTTAACAGCAGGGTGCCTGCTTTTCTTTTTGTTTTATAGCAGAACAAACTCCTCATTTTTCATGGGTCTGATGTATATGGTGACCGTGACTAGTCCATAACTCAGGCTAAAGAACACAGGCACTTTCCCCACTTTGTTGTCTCACCAAAGAGAAGACCTTGCACGGCATGGCACGGCGCAGCACGCGGCTAGGGGAGAGACAATTTATGATCCGGTGACACCGGCAGAGGGGTTGATTTATAGTTTAATTTGCTGTGGTAATGGACAGAGGATAATAACATGTAAAATATTAATCAATGTGTAGCAACAGCAGACATCATTTGCTAAGCTTGTTATCCGCTGCTCTGCCCCTGACAGTGAACAATTAAACTGACATGAGGAAAACAAGGCGTCGAACAGGCATACAAGGACCGGGCCCATAGGGCAAGAGGAGGGTTCAAAGCCTGGGTCGGGACTAATAACAGAAAACAGTTGCCTTTTTTAAAAAAAACCAAACTATGTTTGGATTAGGAGTTACACTGAACAACTGTTTGGCCTTTGCTTCATTACAGGCTTATTGAATTATAAGGAAACATAAAAAATGACAGATAAAAAATAATGTGGTTTATGGACAAAATTTGATTTTACCCCCCCAAAAATACCCTGACATTCAGAGTTAGCATATTTATAATATTTGGTTAAAGGAATAAATAAATTGAGTCTATTTGTGATATAGTGTAAGTGAGTAATGTTAGTGTCAAACAGACGAGGAGATTTTTATGGGCTTATTATTATGCAGTGCTATGTAAAACATTGTTTTCTTCAGACGCGAGAGCCAAAACAAAATGCCTTATGGACCACTAAGTGAACAAGCACGCTATCTAAAATCATGTCCACCTGACTGACCTTTTGTTTTCCGTTTCCATGAGACACACGCGCACACGCACGCACACAGAGCTGATGAATGAGCTCTCCGAGGTGCAGGGCCCAGTGTAGCGGTGTATTTTGAGTGATGTCTACATAATTAACGTGCAATGGTTTAGCCTCGGTGATGAAGTGTGTGTATGATTAGGGCTGTTACAGGGATTCATCTCACCTTGTTGGAGCAGTGGCGAGATAGTAATATCCCCTCTCTGCTATGCTCGGATGGGACTGAATGATGGATCATAATCTCGTTTTATGCTGCAACCCTAGAAGCACCGGCTTGCTAAAACACGTTTGCAGAAATGTTTTTGAAAACAACGCCTGAAATTTATGAAAGAATGTGATAATATGGGGAAAATGCTTTTGTGGTTATACACGCATGCATGCAGGAAAAGTAGAACTCTTGATAGATTATGATAGATAAACAATAATGATGCTAATCTAATCTAATCTAATCTAAATTTATCTGTATTGGTTTAATCCAATCAGAAGTAGTCAATAATATGGTTACTAATATGCCAGAAATAATATATGTTAAGGTGCCTAACTTGTCACTTAGGATTAATAAATACAGTTTAATAATAAAAAAATTTAAATTTAAATTTATAATAAGATTTAAGATATGATTTAGTGTTATCTAGATTCATAAACAGCTCAACCTCTTTAACAGGCATTCCTATTATATTTAAGGCACATGTAGGAATAAGGTTTTCCACTACAGTTCTCTTTTTCCTTGGTTTTTTTTCTTTTCTTTATTCTTCTGCTTCTGCTCCCCGCCCTCATGTGTGGGGCTATCTGTGTGTGCATGTGTGGATGGGGGGTGGGCAGACAGTCTTTGGTGTTAGATGTATGTAAGGTCACAGTGGGAGATGAGCCCTTGGACCACGGGAGAGACTTAACAAGAAACCCCTCTCAAAAATTCAATTACAGGCTCGAAGAAATTAATAAATCCCTCCTTTTTTCTGTTTGATAGGAACAAAAATTTGTCAACCTGTCCATTTTTCCCGCATCTCCCCCTGACCCCGGTCAATTACATTGCTTGTAAATAGTTTTTATACATGTTCAAATAATTGCTCATCCTAATGTGCAGTGATCTGTATTCGTCATGCTCCGTGGCACCGAGCCCATCACTCGACTCCGCCACCCGGAGCCATTTTGCTGCCGTGGCTGTAAGTGAAATTGAAATTGAAGTTATAATTGATATCGGGGCCCATCACCATAATGGGTTCATCATAGCGCCATCTAAAATATTAATTTTCTAATTATGGATAAATGATCAGACAAGCTGAGCTGGCGCTGGCTGCGGAGCCCCTGGGAGCTGGAGCGATGCGGATGGGAGGACAGGGCCTTGCAAAGCCCACAAATCTTCTCTAATCCTCTCCCGCACGGTGCCTCAGCTCCATTCCCCCCATAATGGATAAATAATAGTTAAGAATCAGGCTGTTAAGCTCAATTTTCTCTCTCGCGCTCTCTCTTTCTTCCTCTCCCTTTTTATGTTTGTATGGGCTGCCAGTGCATTGTTGAGCGCACTGAGTGATCCTTTTTTTTCCCTCTTTGCCTTCTGTCTTTGCAAAGCCTCCAT
Source organism: Etia nguti (assembly GCA_015106755.1). Taxonomy (NCBI): domain Eukaryota; kingdom Metazoa; phylum Chordata; class Actinopteri; order Cichliformes; family Cichlidae; genus Etia; species Etia nguti. The sequence goes on along the minus strand of VUQG01026185.1, from coordinate 19,065 downwards.
CCTTTAACCAAATTCTAGCACACACAGGGTGGCTGAGTCAGAGGGGGGCCCCTGCAACACAATTTACTTGCAATCACTTACCAAACCAACGAGGCTACTTAACGGTACATCTATTTACACAGAAACCCGTAATTGTCATGCAGGCGGACACACACGCACACACACACACACACGCAGAATTTCAAGATATTTAACACAGCGATTAAATGCATTTAGCAGGAGATCAAAAAAATTCCACAGTTCTTTTCAAAATTCAATTCAATCATATACCCACAAAATTTCCATATTTATTCACAAATGCCGACTGGCTCATTAAAATTAACCTTTTCACTTGGCAGGTAGGAGGCAAGGGAAATGTCCTTTTTTATGTGGTTATTTAGGAAGGACGACACACACACACACACACACACATCCAGGAATTAAACATGCTTTGGCAGAACGTAAATTTCCGTTTTATGTGGCAATACTTTCTGCTAATTGTTTCCCTGCACCTTGATCCCATAATTAGGCCTTTACTGATTACCTAATTACCCAGCAGCAGAAGGGCAGGTTGACGGCAACATTTCAGCCATCGTTCAAAGGCTCATTATCCCTCTGAAAGTCACTCTCTCTATCTCTGCCCCCCCTCCCTCCCCCTACACATCTCTCTTCACCCTGCCTCCTCTCCTCTCCTCTCCTCTCCTCTCCTCTCCTCTCCTCTCATGTCCTTTCTCCCTTCCTTTCCTAGCATCACCTGCTCTCCTACTCCTCAGTGCACCGGGGGTAACAGGGAGGAGGTATAGTATGTAGACCACGACACTCCACCACCCCCCTGCATTTGTCAAGCTGTCTGTTACAATGGCAAGTTTTCCACATCGCAACTGCCCCTCTGACAGCCAAGTTTATATTGCAATAGGAAGCTGCATGTTGAGTGGAGTCGGGCAGGGAGGAAGGAAGGGAGGAAGACGCGGGGGTAACAGGCACAAAGGAGGACATTGGTGGGAGGAGGTGGGGAGAGAGCTAAAGGGAGAATGAAAGAGGTAATTTATAGGTAGTGGGTTTGATTTGCACTGGCGCTCTTGTCTTGTGGCAAGATATATGTCAGGAGCGGCTTGGTGGAGGAGGATGGAAGAGGGGAGAAGGGAGGGGAGGATACTGCTCAGGCTCTCCCATTGCCTCGGGCCCCTCCTGGGTTTCTCAGGTGCACGGAGCCTTTCTCATTTCACTGCACAGTGGGGCCTCCAGACATGGCACTACTATGTGCCCCGGGGATACCCCCCTCCCACGTTACTGCACTTCTCTCCTTTCCCTCCTTCAGTCCTTTCCCTGTTTGTCTCCTACCTCTCTCTCTCTCTCTCTCTCTCTCTCTCTCTCTCTCTTTTTCTCTCAACCTATTTCTCCGCTCACCCCTCCTCCTCCCCTCCTCTCTTTTCCTGGGGCATCCCTTCCCAGCAGGGTGGGCCAGAAGAGTAGGCACCGAGCACTTTTGTGTCGCCACAGCCATTTGACTCAATGCGGGACAACATGGTTAATCACTAATCCAATTTCGGGGCCCCTGTGCGCCAGCAAGGGACGTTCTGTGCTCTTGTCACACTTCATTAGGGCCATTACAGGCCATTTTATTTTTTGTCTACGGCCTAATGTTCTCAGTGACACATTAAACACCTCGGGGGCAGTTAGAGGGGACAGTAGAGGGAGCTAGAGAGATGTAAGGGGCAGGGATTAAAACCGAGCATCATCAACCTTTCAGTCACACTGGCAGTATTTGAAAGAGGATGCGAGAACCGCTCACTTAAAATCTAGCTCAGTGATGGAGTTTAGACTGAGAATAGCAACAACTGGTTTGTCTTTTATATGCTGAAATGTAGGACTGTGAATCTGCTCTTATGCAACCACTGCATGATGTAACAGGTGAAATGAATGCTGTCTTAGCAAAAATGAAGATAATGACAATTTAGCTTAAATCCACCTCACATTTCAATTTTTCTTGGCAAATTTTTTCAACCAAAAAAAAAAACTAAATTTGTGCATAAATGCTTCCTCTCTCTCTGTTCAGCTCCACGTTGTGCGATCGGTGATCAGATGGGCATCCCGGCGCTAGCCGCGCATCTGCTGTGACTATATCACAGAGTCTAATTGGCATGAAAAGAGCCACACAGAGCTTGCAAGCAGGCCGTTCTATTATCCCCACGGACATCTCATTTAAGGGAACTCATGTAGAGAACCCGAGCGCTGACTTGCATGGTTTAGCATCTTTGACAGGAACATGTCCTCCTGAATGCTGCTTTAGTGATGCTTATTCAGAAAGCATTGGGGCGTGCTGAAGAGGGGTGGGGGTGGGCATACAGTATATTTACAGGGAAGCGTTCACAAACAGGTTTATGCTCATGAGGAAGAACTTAGTCCTCAGTTATGTCTGAATGTTTCAATAAAACAAGGTTTGATGATGATGAGCTTTATCTGAATTAAGAAAATATTCTTGCTAAAATGTGTGCTTTCTTTCAGTTTTGCTCATCTGTGGGGTGGCGTGGGTTCATTATTGCAGACTAGAGAGATGCTCTGTGTTATGTAACAGCACACTGATCGCCTCAAAATATAATAATACACATCTAAAAACTCTTACTTAGATTGATGGAGGTCAAAAAAATGTCAAATTGCTGAGGAAAATGTGTGTTATTAGATAACCCTCACAGAGATGAAGGTCGTGAAGCCCGATGAGTGCACAGCAGGCTACAGATCGATAATAGGCAGTGTGGCTGCTGAGCAATTGATTCATTTTAGACTATTCTATCAGCTCAATGTACAATTTAATATAATTCCCTGGAAATGTAGACTTGCCAATTTAACTGCCTTTAATTCAAATAAATAGTTTAGAATGTAAAAATATAGAGCTTTGTTAGAGAGACTTTATGTGGTTTTGCATATTTGACTAGCTCTCTCTTCATTTGGGTTGCAGTGGCCTCCACGCCTGCTGTTTCCCCTGTCTATGGTCCATCGTGTCCTACTTGTTAACCTTCATGTCCGCATTTCCTGACCCATCATCTTGCTGCTCTTTCTCTTCCCCTGAAGGACCAGTCTCCCTCCAGAACAGTCTCAGAGCACTTTAACACACTGGCTCATTACCACGTGTAAATAAAGACGAATGGCGGGCAATATTCCCACAAATTTGTTTCCCATTACACCGGGGTCAGCGGTAATTGTGGCTGGCGCCCAAGTCCCCAGAGTGCGCGTACAGTTACATTCATATTACAGTTAATGAACAAGCGGCTAACAAATTGTCCCGTAACACCTCCGCTCCCCCCGGCCCCACTGGAAATTTGTTCTCGGTGGTCAAATACAGTAGCAAGCAGTGAAAGGAAAAAGAATTTCTACTGGGGGGGTGGCAGGCAGTACCCCCCTTTTCTTCTCTTTCTATCGCTCTATTACTCCTGAGAGGGCCACAGAGTCTATTTAGCCTATCCAGGCCTCGGGCATTGGACCTTTTGTGTGCTGAATGTGATGTGATAAATGTGAGAACTTGCATGTGTGCAATATCCACTGTGAATGCAGAATAATCCAGTAAATCATAGAGGCTTACAGTGCAGCGATTATTTGTATGCATTTATCCAAGCGTTCGGTGAGTATTTTGGTCTCTCGCCGTTGTCTCACGAATAAGTGAGACACTGCGCTAATAGAAGACAAGTGTAAATGAGACTTCCCCTCATCTGTACTGACAGGCAGTCGCTCTTAAGGACCTTTAAGTGCCTCCTTATTGCCGTCATTACACGAGACCTCAAAGTCGTGAAACACTGTATCTCACACTCTTGGATGTGGCAGGTCGCCTAAAAGTGACATTTCGACATATGTACTGCAGTTGTGAGCATGTCACATTTTACAGATTTCTACAAATAAACGGGCTAAAATATTGATTGCAAGTTACCCAGAAATTCAGAAAAACAAGGGGGATTTTGAGAACATCAATCTCTCTCACTTCTCAGTAGTGAATCCTATAATCTTATTCAGCTCTGCATAGATATAATTAACTGATTACGACTGAACTTTCCATCTTTAAGCTAGATCATCTGCCAGGGGCTTCCCAAAGTATTTTAACCACAGCATGCCACAGGACAGGAGGCTGCATTAACCTGAAATAAACTCGGTTAATATTTTGCACTCGCTTTAGCCACAGCAGTGTTAAAAGTTTTCACGTGAAAATTCTGAAACTTCAGCTATACATAGATAAATTTAAAATAATCAGTGAATTTTTTTTTAAAGTGAGGAATGAATATAATCAAAAAATGTCTTTTTCTGCTTTGAAACTTGCTTTTCTGTGTTGTTGAAGAAGAAGACGAAGGCAGGGCTAGGAGAGCTCTGTCGGTTTTTGTATGGCCCTGCGAGCTCCCGTGATCCATTAGAGAGGCTGAGGATGAATGAATGAGCGGTGCTCCCAGAGAGAGCACAGCAATAGTTTCTTCAGTTCCCACCTTATTGATTTCTGCTGAAAATATAGAACCCTGGGCACGGAGCGAGAAGAGGGGAGGGCCGCAACGATATTAAGTCGTTTTCCCATCTTTTCCAAAAATCTTTAATCAAAGTTTAAGTGAAATACTAACATGCCACTTGACGTGACCTTTTAGCCCCGTTATGAATCACCTGTTTTCGAGCCGAGCCGAGTGACTGAGCGAGGTCGGAGATATTTCCTAATCACAAATCGCTGCGAGAAAAAGAACAAGTTCGGTTAAATGGCCACCGAAGGGCTTGTTTGCTGTTGACCTTTGACAAATGCTAGACAACAAATCTATGTTTAAAGCACTCACCTGACTAGATTCCTTTATAGCGCTAAGTGACTCCTGGGAAGGACGAAGCCTTGAAAAGTGACAACAGCCCAAGCTGGGAAAGCTCTGCTACACCAAAACAAAGGGAGATACGATGCACTTCTTGTACAAATATGGCTCTATGAAGATGATATACTGCAGGACAAGGGGGATACATGTCTACAGGGAACAGGCAAACAGGACGATTTGTGAGCACATGAGTGCCTGGTGTATAATGACAAATATGAAATCAATATAGCGACCTTAATTTGCCCAAAGCATAACTGCGATGTAGGACGCAGTGTTTCGATTAAAGGAGGTATAAAAAGACGGTGTCTGTATGTCGCGAGGGCAGGGAGGCCATGCCCTTTTGAACCCCTGCGCTTACCGAGAGCGTGGCGGCCATAAAAAGAACAACCAACCCTGTTTGGTCATTGAAAAGGCTCCTTATTGCTCATGGGTAATAATGTCACGCCTCAAGACGTATTTTTAAAAAAGAGCTGGCGAATGATAGCTACCAATGTGTTCCGCAACACTGACAACATTATGGCAGCAGAGAAGAGAATATAATAGCTTGAATATGCTATGAATAACAAAGCCTGTCAATACTCACCTCTAGTAGAATTGCTGATCAGACACAGTTCATGTAAAGTGTACGTGTGAGGGAGAATTTATGGTATGTGTCCCTGTTTATGAGCTTGTGTGTTAAAAGCTAACGTGTCCCTGTGTGTGTGTCTGCGTGTATAAACAGAGTGAAAATTGTACAAAAGACAATGTTGCAGAGGTTGGAACTCAAACAAGCGCTTCACTTTGGGAAAGGAGTCGCCTCCGTACTGCAGTTTTAAAGCCAAAGGTTTTTCCATTCTTGTTTTAAAGAGGAAGTTAGCTATGAAGACTACAAAAGAGTGCAGATTTGTAGTCCTTCTCTTTTCAAAGTGTAATTGAAAAAGCTAATTTTAAAAAAAGCCTCACAAAATACAACGAATGTGTTTTCAGGGAGACAATAACGTGATGGATCAGCTACAGGAGGGACAAGCTAACAGTAGGTAGCTAATAGCAAACATGTATCTACAGCATTATATGAGTCGTGTGATTAAAACACACATTACCTGCATGTTTTTCTCCCGTCACGACACTGCTTGTTTTAAGCCTGTCTCAGCGCAATCCGTCTCATGTTTCGGCTTCTGCCACTTCCACAGCTGTCCGCTCACGTTGCGTCTCCCCAGAAACACTAAAGTTGTGTTTTGTGAGATTTTGATTTTTCTACTTACATTGAGTTTTATTCTTCTTCTGTCGTGTATTTTTCTATTTGCTGGTATTTTGTTAAGTTGCAGTATGTTAGCAGTAGCACCTAGGCTTTTTTTTCTCCCTATGGAGCCATGCTGTTGTGATACGAACAGCATGTGGTTCATCATTATCTTGCATAAGCAAGGCCATCCCTGAAAAATTCTTTGTGCACATGGCAAAGGTAAATTTGTATATACTACTCAGAATTAATGACCAGATGCTATTTGCATGACTGTACCCACAATTTTCCACTTTTCCTCAGTCCATTTTAAAGGACCATGGGCCCACAGAGAGCGGCTGCATTACAGGATCTTATATATGTGTGTCTTTTCTTTGCATTGGTAAGTTTTTAACTTGCATTTGAGACTTTAGCAACAAACTGTGTTATAATAGTTTTCACAAGTGTCACTGAACGTTTTGCTGTGTTTCGTGCAATGGCCCCTGAAGGCCTGAAGAGTGACCTTTGTGTACAGAGAACATTCTGGATTCTTTTTAGTACACATATGGTCTACCTTCAGTTGTTTTCCCAATTTTAGAGAAAATCCTTTATTAGTCCCACACGTGGGAAATTTTTGGTACAAGAGCAGTAAAAAATTAAGAGAAAAAAGAGAAAAACAATAAAATAGAATAAGATAAACAGAATAACATACTATACAAAATAGAAAGAATAGTGCATGATGGCAGAATCTAATTACTAACGCTTAAGTTAAGGGTTAGGAGAAGTAATCAGTAATCTCAATCAACTATAAGAAAGAAACTCAGAAACAATCTTGTTACTTACCCATTGGAGTTTAACACAACTAACATTCCTATTTTTAAATGAACATTATCACTTGAATAACTGGAAAAGTTAGAGGAATTTTACACTGAGGACCGTTTGTAATTGAGTAACTGAAGGCATCGTTAAAGCCGGACACCACTGAGCTTGTCATAAAGCTTGAAAATAGGTCCATCTTGTTTGGCTCTGCCTCTGGGCTGTTAGCAGCCAAAGGCAGAATGGCTCATACAATGGAGCCATTCGGTTAGAGCTTAGCCCTTAAAACAACACGCCACTCAATGATCCTCCTGGAAAACAATGCCAGGTCACATCAGTCAGAACCTTGGAAGAGAAGGGGTGGGGGCATTGATCCCCCCATGGTGCTGTCCCGTTGGGAACGCCTTCCAATCGGGATGGCTCTTTTCACAGCCCAGAGTGGAAGAAGACAGCTTCACGAGGTGCTGGAGGTTAAGTCTTTCTATATATAACTGATTATAAATAACAGGAGCTTCACAATAAGGTAGACACCAGCACCTCTTATAGGTAACTTGTTTGCAGCCACTTTCACGTGTAGTTGGTGAGATTAAATTCCTCACACTTCAAAAGAAGCACAAAACAAAGGTGCTTTGAAGGTTTTTTATATAAATCTTTTCTTTTACCATTTATAGAGTTTGTATTTTGAAGGCATTAAAACAAACATGCATCGGGTACATCTTTATGCAGAGTATTCATGACTCCTGTATATAAGGACAAAGTGTAAGGATTAAGGGAAGATGGTAAAATCAAAATTTTTCTTTATATTCATTCAGAAAGGTAAAGAGCTGGTTAGCCCGAGAGGTCAAAAAGGATCTAATGAAGCAGAGTAATGTTTTGGGGCTGAAAGGAATCGAGGAGAACAGGGATGCACCGAAGCCCCCCTGGGTCATAAATACCATAAGGCCTCCAGCATATTACCCAGTGCTGGGCCAGTCTCTGTTCATTACCACTCCATGCTACTCAGCACTTCGTTTAAAACTCACATTCCTCTAATTAACACACACTGCTGGGTACAGATGAGCCAGTACAGAGCCCTGTCTGTGTCCCCCTTGCTTTTACCGCTTACTCAATTATGCGTCTCTGTCATCACATTTCTTTGACTCTTCATTCTTTTTTGCTCTCTCCTGTAATTTAATTTCCTGCTTTGTGGCAATTTCCTCCCAGACAGCAGCTTTTTGGAATAAAAGCATCTGTGTTTACAACAATATAAAGAGAGCGTACTTTCGTACTATTTTCCCAACACAATTAGAGTTCAGACTCGCTTTATTTTTGGTCTTGTGATAGCTAATAAAGAGTAGGAGGAAACATGGCTGCATCAGAATCTGAAGAAACAGTTTGTCCAACAAATTGGATGTGGTAAATGTTTATTCATTTATCATATCAACCAATTACACTGGGACAGAATTAGCTCCATTAGAGTGCAAGAGGCAAGTATTAAAAAAAAAAAAAGAATAGAAAGAAATCACACTTCGATTTTTCTTCTTCGCTTAAAGCCTAAGAAGTTTTTACATTAACTCACTCTGGGGTGTTGAATGATACCCGTGCAATCATACACAGTAATCTACATGATAGATGCACAAGACAGAAATGAAATTTAGTTTTTACGATGTCTTCTGTATTCGTAAGACACAAGAAAAACCAGCCATTCATCTGTCCTTATATTGCTTTCAAAATACTTCGCCCGCTGTTATTAAAGGAGTCTTCTGCGCAGCTTAAAGTAAATGATTCTGCTTGTAACACTGCCGCTTATGTGGATCAGATGATGCGTCTACTGATAGGTTTGTAATGGACTTTTCCTGTTCATTAACTGAGTTATAGCACCAGGACTTTATGCTTTGCGGTTCTAAATTGAATAATACATCTCCCATGTTTAAAGTAATATTAATATTTTCAAAATCAATGTTAGTAAAATTTTATGTACACAGTTGTATTTGTTGATGGCCAGCCACTGCAAACAAAGACAAGATTTATGAAGGCTGCGGTATTTTTTTTTTTCTCCTCTGTAATATTATCGCAAGTGAAATGCTGACCATAAAAAAAATTTAATTAAAATTTTAATTAGCACCGGTAATCAATAGGGTGTAACATAACATCTCACATATTCTCGGTGACGTGGAGGAAAATGTAATCAAACAAACACAGAGGGACCAAATATGATGATTTTATGGGCTAATAAGTCTGAGGTAAGTGCGGCATCACTACAGGGAAATGCCACTGCCTTTCTCTTTTTTTTTAGTGTGTTGTTTGGTGAAGTGCTGAAAGCTTAAATGTAGATAAATAGTCTTTATCCTACTGGAATTTTCTACTAAATCTACTGTAGGTCAAGATAAAGGTAAGAGTTAGCCAGAAACTGTTAGTTTTATATAAATCTGGTCACCATGGCTTTGAGACCTTTTAGTTACTAACACAGTGCATCGTGTGATACTATTTACTTTGACAACTTAAAAACTTCAAGAATCCATAATTAAAAGAAAAAAAAACAACATTTTTATTAGGGGTGATAACAGCCCTCCTTTATATTACCATTATAGTGATCTGCTTCTTTGCCAGTCTCACTAGTTACCTTTACAGGGAGCCAAATATTCCAGATCTATTTAGTTTTAAAAGCCCAAACAAAACAAAAACACTCCATACAAAGACCTCAAATGGAATCAACAGGCCTAAACCAAATTTCAGAGGTGCTTGTCTCTCTCCTTAAAGATAAGAGATAAGCCAAAATAACCACTGAGGAAGAAACATTTATTTTGAATATGTCACACTGTTCCGATTAAGCATGTTAAGCGAAAGTAAACAGCCGACCACATTTGAAATCACATCAACAGTTGACCTGAAAAATAAATAAATAAACAAATAAATGAAAAGTCGTGTAACCAAGCTCAGCGCACCCAAAGAGCAAAAAGGAAGCAAAGTTCATTATGTCCATCAGGAAATCACTCAATCTGTGCACAGCTCTCTCAAACTGAACGTGGTAAAAAGAAAAAAAGTGTACATTTGCAAAACTAAACAAACAAACAAACAAACAAAAAGACAATAATTCTCATGAAATATGAGTAAACGGAAACGGAGCATGTAAAATATTATTATTAGAGACTTTATTAACATGGATTTTTCCTCCAGTGTAATAATAAAGGGAGGGACAGATCACGGGGACAGGTAAGATTAGCAAAGGGAAAGCAGACAGACTGTAGGCTACGTGGTCTGTTGGTGCTCGAATGAAGCTCGTACAAAAGAGAAAAAAAAAGAACAGCAAAGAACAAAGGAAGTAAAAGTGCAAAAACAGAGCAAAAGACAGTGGGAGAAGGAGGGTATTAGGGTAATAGTCCCTGAAGATTGTCTGCCACTCTCATCCTTCCCCTCTACTATTTCTATTTCTTCCAGTTTTTTGCAGAGGTAATCTCCTCTGGAGCTTGACGGGGGCATACCACAGCTCAGCCAAACAATAAATAAACCGGATTGGACACAAAATGGGGATTGCATACAAGGTAATAAAGCAAATTTCAATCACACTTCATGGACCTTTTTACAGTACCGTGGAGAGTACGTACACTTGTCCATTCGGAGGTTACTGAAACAGAGAGCGAGTGGTCCGCTTAGAAGTAATTTACTCAGTTTATGAAGAGAGTGTTAGGGAAGTAAATCCCATTTTACCTCATAAATGTTCCTTCGGTTGTTTGATTGTTCTTAATTATTGAGGAGTTGCTGTATTATCGTAAACATATGTGTTTAGTATAGATTAAAAAAAATTGTGATAAGACCACAAAACTTAAAAGAATAATGAGTTTTGAACCACAGATTGCTGAAGTTGAAAACAAAAGTAAAAACTACAATATTGACTAAATTTACTTTTTAACCATCACATCTCTTTTAGAAAGAGCATTACACGATAATAAATAATGCAATTATTGGTCTCCAAACAAGCGCTTGTCCTCACCTTTCATTGAGGTCAGAGGTCAGCTACAGCCATGTATGTGGCTGGTGTACTGTGTCTTGCTCAAGGGCACCTTGGCAAAACACCTAATTTAACATCTTGGGTCGTATAATTAATTATGCAACCTTGCTGCAAAGCAGTCATGTGTTCTAGACATTCCGTTAAACTGCTAAACAGCTGTCTGGCCATACAGTACTATATACCACTAGTTCCCAAAGAAGGGACTGGGGACTTGGACCAGTGGGCCATAAGTCATGGCCAAAGGGTTCATTACAATGTAGTGTGTTAGCAGTGATGTTCTTAAAGGCTGTGGTCTCAACTGTCTTCAGATCATTGACAAGCTCCTCCCGTGTAGTTTTGGGTTGAATCAAAACTGCACAGCTTTCTTGTGATCATCCTCAACCCTCAAAGGATCTTGCATGGAGCTCCCCAACGAGGGTTACCGATGGTCATTTTATATTTCTTCCATTTCTTAATAATCATACCATCAGTTGCCACCTTCTCACCAAGCTTTTTGCTGATGGTCTTGTAGCCCATTCCAGCCTTGTGCAGGTCTACGGTCTTGTCCCTGATGTCCTTTGACAGCTCTTTCATCTTGCTTACGGTGTTGGAGTAATCTATCTATCTATCTATCTATCTATCTATCTATCTATCTATCTATCTATCTATCTATCTATCTATCTATCTATCTATCTATCTATCTATCTATCTATCTATCATTTTCAAGTCATTGTTGATATTTCTGTTTTTAAACGCAAAAAATAATCCTGGGAAACAGCTAAGACAAAGAAAATCCTTTCTGGGTATAAATGTTAAACTATGATGACAATCATTTCAAACTGCAATGAATATTGTTTAATCCATTAAATTAAAGAGAAAAGAAAAAAGTGAATTAAGTTTTGGTGCAACTCGATTTATTGTAAAGCATTTTCAATGGTTACAGCGTTACTGTTCATTCTCCACGATTAAGGTTGGGTGTCTGGGGTTTTTGCCATGCTGCAGAATGAATCTGAATCTGATTAATCTGAGTGTAAACCACCTACTATAACTTCCGTATAGTGCTGTATAATTATATTCAGCACATTTCCCTCTTTTAACCTCTGAATGAAAGTACTTGTCTAGTTTTAGAGTTTCAGTTTACTTGTATTCTGTCAACTTCTGTAACCTCTGGCCTTTCCTCCAGCTGTGTTGTCTCAGAGTGTGTAGGTATGTGACGGTACGCTTGAGAACGAGACCATCAGAAATGACCTGAGACATCACAGTTGTGTGCGTCTTGGCGCTTATACCTATGTGTTTCTACGCGTGCGTCTCTGATAGCGATAAAAAGCCGAGCCCTCTGTAACCCAGTGATGACAAATAGTTTGCCCCTCTCTTCCTCTCGTCACTGCCCTCGGCCCTAACTGCGAATTCCATCTGCAAACAGTTCGATTCGACGAGCAAATGTTTGTCCAACTTTGAAAGGCTGTTTAGGTGGACTATTTTTAAGTAAATGTTTGCACAGTTGTTTCTTCTGTCTGTTTTCTTTCTTTATGACAAACTTTCTGGGGGGGCGGGGACTAAAAACTACAAAGTATTTCCTCTCAGGCCATTTTACTGTAATAATAAAATGTGAGAAGCTCTTTTTTTTAAAAAGAGTTTTGTGTTTTCTGGGGAGTTCGAATCATTCTTGGGCAAGTGAAGAGCACAGATGGTGTAACGCTCTGTGGAGAAACAGGCTTTCTCCTTTATGTCCCCAGTGTCAAAGTCACTGGCCAACTTTCCAGTGAAAAGATTTTTTACTGCTCACATCTAATAAATATTTTACTCATCTGAAATGATGCAAACACAAATGAAATGTACTTAACGGGCATCCTGTCCATTGGAAGAGTTTCAATAGGGCACCGCTGAGGTGTGAAATGGCTACAACAGGCACACATGCTGTCTCTCTCTTGCTGTCTGTGTCTTTTTGTCCCGTGCTCACACACTCTGAAACACACACAAGGGGAAAAAAGAGCACCTAATATTTTCTGTCAGCAAGACTGTGCATACCCACCAACCTTCAGATAATTTACTGCTGTGTGTCTACAGAGTGTTTGGCGCAAAAGTGTCACTAAATCTCAGCCCTCAAAGTCAAACGTCAGGTAAACCACAGAGAAATAATGTTTATTTTCTCTCAGCCCTGGCCCCGTTCTTAACCATGCTGTCAGTACACCGGTAGCTCATATATCTCGCAAATTCCCTCATGATCTGTACAAGTTGCCTTTGAATGCTAGCGGAAACAACGTTGCATCTGATTCTTTATTACTTTCAAGTCCCGACATTGACTCACAACTTTTCACCTTGAGGCCGAGGAACTTGTGCAAATCCTAGTTTTTGTCGCTTATCTCAACACATGTTGTGGTTAACTGAATGACCCATTAAAGCAAACCGCATAATTCTAATATATTTGTACAGGATCTCCATTGTTACTACCATAGTAACAACTAATCCTCCATTCGTCAAGTCCATTGTAAAAAAACATGGCTAGATGTTCAAGAAAAAATGTTAGAAAAAAAGGCATTTTTATGCCTTTAAAAAAATACTTTTAAATAATAATCTGTGAGAAACTGTACTCGTCTTGTCAAAATAAAATGCTAAAATGCTCCATAGAGTTGGTAACAAAGTGCGTGCCTGGTAATGGTCTCAGACACATACCAAACCATTTTCCTGCTTTCTAAACGATTATGCCTGCTTGTGCTTAACCTCCTAAACCCATCCTCGCCACTGTAATAGAATTTCTCAACCCATTCACCCCTCACTACCCACCCCCATGACACAAATATCCTCCCGCTTTTTCTCAAAATCCCTCTATCCAAGAAACATTTGCAGACAAGCACACTGTACACACAGAGAAAGCGGAAAAACACAAGAAGGAAGCAAAAAGGGGACACACGCAAGCGCCTCCAGAGGACCCACAGCTCACCTTCCATGTTTCCCCTCTTAAAGATTCACAATGGGGCATTCTTTAATAACAAATCATTTCTTTCACTGTATGCTTTTTAATCTGGCTCTGCTTGACAGGGCCCATCCTTTCCGCTGAAGGGGAAGACCACTTAAAGGCCAGGCCAATAAGGCCCACGAGCCCTGTGGCCTGACTCGGGTGATTTGTCAGGATCCTCCTGCGCGCTTGCGTTGGTCACACCAATGGATTTATCCCAAGGTAAATGGAGATAGCCCTCGTCGGCCGCCGGCTCGGCACTCTGATTACAGACCCCTCTCTTCGAGTTCCATTGATAGATGTTGCTTGTGTTTGTCTATTTACAATGCCACTAAATCTGTGAATACAATGTAATGCGGGGAGAAGGGGTGCGACTCTGGAAGCTGGAAGAGAGAGCAGATCCCACATAGTTTGATTTATGCTATGCTATGCAGAGCAATAGAGAGGCAGCACAGATGAAGGGTGTGGGATGAAACAGCTCAGAGGGGCAGAGGTTGTTGTTTTGCATTGGGGTCGGAAGGAGGCTAAGATGAATCTCATGCAATTCTCACACTGGGTGCTGTCCACCATGCCATAAGAATTACAAACAGACTGCGAAAGGAATGAGGGGAGCTTTTCAGGAACACTGGGGAGAAAACGGGACATGCTTTCGCAAAAACACACAGAATTCCACAGAATTGGGAAGTCTATCCAAGATGCACAGCAAACATTTATCCCAGTACTCCCATATCAATGCTAAAATTACTTTTCAGCATAGATGTGGCCAGAAACAAATACTGGGATAGGTATAGGTAAGACTGCTGCTTCCATGTCATTGCAACCCTAAATAGCTTCTCTCTACATCTATGCGGAGAAAATCTTAGCTATAAAAACAGTTTGGTTTACCATATTTTTCGGACTATAAGGTGCACTTAAAATCCTTTAATTTTCTCAAAAATCGACAGTGCGCCTTATGGTCCAAAAAATACAGTAGTAAAAAAGTCCAGTTTTAACTAGCGGGAGCAATAATGAAAAAATGAAGCCCATCGACATATATATGCTTTGACCTATTTCCTCTATTAAGAAACAGCTGTGGTTAGCACTGTTACCTCACAGCAAGAAGGTCCTGGGTTCGAATCCACCGTCTTGCTTTTCTGTGTGGAGTTTATATTTTCTCTAGCTTCTTCCCACAGTCCAAAGACACACAGCAGGTGGGTTTAGGTTATTTACTGGTGAATATAAATTGTCCATAGGTATGAATGTGAGTGCAAATGGTTGTGTGTCTCTCTGTGTTAGGCATGCAACAGTGCTGGCAACCTGTTCAGGGTTTACTGGGAGCTGGAATAGGCTCCAGGCCCCCATGACCCTGAATTGGATAAACAGAAGACAATGGATAGATGGATGGGTGGTTGGAGAAACATCTCCATCCATTAAAAACAAAACAAAACAGCATTTCTTCTTTAAATTTTCACATTGGCAGAACCAGAAATGCCTCTGTCTCCACAGCCATCCAAATATCATCCATATATCTTTGAACCCGATACTGATGAAGTCAGCGGCAAACTAAATCAGCAACTTTTGTCAGTGCCAATAATGTAAATTACCACAAAGCACACAAAAAGTATAGTAAATGTGCTCAGGTTACCAACATGTAAAAACTGAATATTTTAGTACAGTAAAAATCCCACTTGGGGTAGAAATGCCTCTGAAAGGAGTGGAGGAGTCGAACTACATCTGTCTTGTTTTCTCCTTTTTTCACTGATGTCTCCAAAGCAGTAACGTTGCTTCAGAGACACCTGTGGTAAATTACGTTACTTGAAAAAGTGGACCATATTATGTGTGTGTGACAATCCTTACCCCAGTGATAAAAGAAAATATCGGACTATAATTTTGGCTACTTAAAAGTGGCTCTATCACTTTGTGCACAACTGGCTAGTTTGCTTTAAGCCAGCTTCTCTTTTCTGCAGTAACCCCTACTGTATGCACCCACACACCACAACAAATCCCCTTTTGCCCCAACCTCTGGGAAAGCTTATGTATGGCGCTCTCATTGTTTCTTCAGCCTATTGAGGTAAAGATAACTGTGGGATGTGAAAGAGCTGAGTGATTATACATCAGTAAAATCACAGGGGGTATATATCACTGCCAGTGAGACACACCCACTGGAATGAATTGGGTCAAATGAGAGCAGTGCATCGGGCAGGGCGTGCTGACAGTTACTAATGCACCTTCCCTGGCCACTAATAGGAGTGTACAAATTGCTGGAGGTTTGTAAACTTTGCCTGTTTGGGGCAGGTGCAGCCAGGGTTTGCAGGCAGATTTTCTGTAGTAGCGTAGGTAAGAAAACTAAATCAACACTTCAGTGGTGCGCTGGGATGATAGACTGGACTGAATCAAGGAGGAGGAGAGTTCCACCTACAACACAGGTAATAGATAGCTAGAAGTTTGGAGATGTCCTTTATAGAGACTTGTATGGGAGTTTGAGAAAAATGGGCTCCAAACACACTGACAATATCACTCTCGCCACTATCTTTCTGTAAAAGTTAGAGTTTTAAAATGTCACACCATATTTAAGCGCATTCAAATGCCTTGTTTGACCAAGTCATGTAACCTTAGCCAAACCATATTTAGGGTGGGATCTATAAATACTGAGACAGTAGCATAACCACATGCAGACATGCTCAATATTAACTTTCAGTGGAGTAGCTGACTCCTTTTAATCTTTTAGAGGTCTCAAGATCTTGCAAGACGGGCAAGTGCAGGATGAGGAAGGAATGTTACACCCTGTTCTCTGAACCTGCCCTATCACTCACTTTGTCCTCTCTCCTGGACAAGTTATTTTATCACACTACAACATCAGAGGACACACATGTGCCCAGCTTGGAAAAGCACCACTGTGACAGAGGGTCACTAAAGCCACAAAGCTATTCTATATGTTTGAACACTGAAGTTACAGTACGTGATAATGAGCATGCCAATAATTTTAATTACGATGTGAAAAAAATGTGGCCTACATCCAGTCTGTATTAGTGTTTATTAGGAATACACAATTATGTAATTATGCTTATGTAGCTACGTGTCTCAGGTGGCACAAAGCATGTGTGCCATTTGGAAACAGATGCATAGGTTTTTAAATCTATCTGTATAATTGAGTATGTATGGGCTAAAGAAGGGTATTCAGAGTCACACCTGTTTGCTGCAGTTTGCACCGAGGCGTGGGGAAGCACAACAGACATTCAGTGTCTATGCACGCCTGTGCACCTGGACCTGATGGCCGCACGTACATAGAACAACAAGATATAGAAGTTTAAATGCTGCTCCATGTTTCACCTGCAAAATATGATATTGTATCCATCCATCCACCCATTTTCCTTCACTTTTTTCTCTATAAATTTTGACTATTTCAGGACAATCCTACACTAGTAACACTGACAGACTGGTAGTAGTGTAATGTATTTTTAGTTGTTCGAAGACAAACTTCTGTTCAGACTTTGACTGCACACAGTGTCTTGAAAAAGAGACATCAGAGCAGTCTGTGATGCTCTAAACCTCTTCAACAGCTTTATATTAATTCCAGTAAATCAATATCTTCTGTGCTCTGAATAAACAGCTGCTCATGAAGTAGTATTATCTTCATAATTGTATGAAACTGCATCTCAGATATAAGAACCCTTTAACTGATTGGATAAAACAGTAACCACTGTCTTACAGATGTTTGGCAAATAAATGCTTTCTTTTAATAATCCAGCATTTTTTGTTTGTTTGTTTTTTGCAAACTGGTTTCTTGAATTACTCTTTGTACGTTGATGCTCGATCAGCAAATTCTGCCGACTCTAAACGTCAAAGGGAGAAGCCAAAACCGTCCTTTCTATTCAGTCCAGCTCTAAACTCAGCTATGTACCAGTATGGTGCGACTTGGCCCGTGGCTTTGCAGTGAGCTCTGAAGCCTTTATGTGTGTGTGTATGTTTGTGTGCGCGTGTTTGTGTCTGCGCGTACGAAGCTGGGTTGACCTCAGATGTGTACAACACCTGTGTCCACTAAGCATTAGATGTGCTAAAGACCTGCAGCTGTGAAACTCATCCCTTTTCCTGTCTCACTGCGTCACACAAAATGCACACACACACACAAACCAAAGCATACACGTGAGACATGTTAATGCTGTATGTGTTATACATGTCTCCAAAACATCTCACTGCTTTTTAGACACCCAGTCACAAAATACAAGTGGATGATCTCCCAGGAACACACACTCCCACTGGTGTTGGCTTGTCACACACATGCTCAGTCTCCCTCTCTCTCTCTTTCTCTCTCTCTGCAGGATTATGACATGTTATTAATTGCGGCCATTATCAGCGACAGCTTGCCCAAGAACCGGGCCCTTCTCTGGGGGCGTGAAGCCCAGCATTGCAGCATACAAAAAAGTGCAGGGAGAGAAATAAGGAAGCAAAGACGCCGGGAGAAAAAGGGCACATTGAAAGAGTGACTGAGTGATGGAGGAGGGCAACATAGGGAAAGAGAGAGAGAGAGAGAGATGGAGAGAGAGACAGAGACTTGAAGGTATAATGCGTCACACAGTGCGATGCAACACTCTGCCCAAAAGGGATTGTGGGACGGTGAATAATTTATCAGAAAACATTTTTCTTGGTCCTTTCCACAGACCCACAAATCCTCCCTGAGCTCTCTTTAGGGGGGGGAATCAGATATAATGTACTCTCTCTGTGTATGTGTGGGGGTGTGAAAGTGAACATGCTGGCGGAGGCTTACAGCATTCACACAACATTCAGTACCAGCATACACTCATTAATGCACGCGTAGGCGTAAACTCCCACACAAAGGGACACGCACATGCTGACGCTTTGGATAACATGAGGCAAGTACCCGTCCCAACGGGCGCGTGCCAAAATAATGGCGGCTAGTAGATCGTACGTGATTACAGAGCCATCTTCCGTTCAAGCAACAGCGATGGTAACTCATAAACAAAGATATCGTCAAACTGCTCACAGTTAAATCATTGGTACAGAAATCTCTGAACCTCGTCACAGGTTCGAGGGCCCGTCTGTGTGTCTCCTCTGCTCGAATGTAGCGGGGAGGGGGGCATTGATTAGAAGGAGTATGAAGGAGAATTTGATTGTCAACAACATTCTGGCATCAACTCCCCTAGTCCATTCATCTGTAGCAGCAGAAAAAACAGTTACATGAACTGTCACACCCAACTCTACTGTTAATTTAAGGTAATTAGTGAGCGAGTGATTCCCAATACATCATGGTGCAACTGGCAGACTCCACGATGTTTCACAGCCAATCTGTTACCTTTGCAGCCCCGCCTCTGCCCCCCCTCCCCCCCCACTC
>VUQG01026184.1:21353-33559 GCA_015106755.1 Etia nguti | reverse complement strand
AAACGTGTGCACTGTTGAACGGGCACGTGATTGTGGATCTTTAGAGGGGCGCAATCTCCTCATTAGGTGACTCTGATTGAAGCGCTAAAGCCATGTTCCTGAGTGCAGAGAAGGAGGGAAAAAGTAAGAGGGGAAAAACAGAATAGAGTGGTAGGTGGAAGGTGGTGAGAGAAGGCAAGAAGGAGGAAGGGAACAAGAGGGAAAAAAGGGGAGGAAGAAAGAGGGGAGGTGAAAGAAGTAGAAAGAGAGAGAACGAAAAACAAGAGAACGAAGAAGTGAGGTGAGGACACAGAAAGGGGGGAAGTGTGTATGTGGACAAGAGGATTTTGTGTTTGCGTGAGCTTTGTGTGCCTGCATTAGGCAACAGTCGCACTAAGGTGGCTGGGTTGCAGGATTAGTAGTTTAATTGGTACCTTAAGGAATAGAAGAGACTTAACAACAGTGTAGTGGTATCAGGGGTGGGCTGCAGGGCTGTGGTGGCACACACACACACACACACACACACACACACACACACAAATTATTATTCTCCTTGTGAGAAATTTCTCTTGAATAATCCCCCTTACCCCCATTTAAATCAGACTTTACTGTTAAACCAAACTCTTTCTTTCAAATTTATAAAAGTAAGAATGCTTTATCATTAAAACACCTAAACATGACACAGAGAAGAAGTGCAAGAACGGGTGGGTTAAAGGAAGTAAGGGAAGAAATGTGAGAAAGGTACAAGGTGAACCAAAAAAAATGCAGAAAGGTAAGAGTGTAAAGCTGGATGTTCTGTGAAGCTGTACTTAAGGTGCCACAATGCCTAATCAGAGCTGCTGATCAGAAACCTTTTTTCTCCACCACCTTCTGATGACAGAGTTGAAGTCTCCAACTTTCAAAAACCGACAATCTGACACTCTCGCCCACTTCCTGCTTTGATTGGCCAACTGTGTGGAGTTGTAAAAAACCTGCCTGTGTCCTACTGTGTGTCTTCCAGAAACAACTGCCTGGAATTGTGTGTTGTTAATTCACTGTTAATACACTTAAGACAAAACAGTTCACAACAACCATTCACACCTTTACCTTTCAATTTTACCGTTATGTTGCTTTAAGTGAGCTAATGCATCTCAAAAACACAGAATATTATTTTAAAAAAGGTTTTTTAAATGTAATTATAAAACGTTAACTTCGATATATTCTATATTCATTAATAGTAAACTGAAATTTTGAGCCTTTTTTTTTGTTTTTTGATGATTATAGTTTATGGCTTATAAAAACAGTATCTGTTATTGGAATATTTCCTAAGATCAATCAAAAAAAGGATTTAGAATAGTTAAAAGTCCCCCTTCGGAAAGGTGTACTCATTTATACACTTGGTACTTGGCTGGGGCTGCTTAACCATGAATTACTGCATCAGTGCGGTGCAGCATGGAAGGGGAAGTCCTCTTAACAATATTCCATAAATTTTATGTTGGGTTCAGGTCAGGTAAATCAAGCACTGTAAAAACACATCAGGAAACCATGTGGTAGTATCTTTGGCGCTGTGGGCAGGTGCTAACTCCTACAGGACAAGTAAATTGGTGTATCCATAAAGCTTGTACGAAGGTGGAAGCGTGACGTGCTCTAAAATCTGCTGGTGAATGCTGCACTGACTTTGGGCTTGATGAATCACAGTGGACCAACCACCACCAACACCGGGAGATGACGTGGGACCCCCAAATCATCAGACTGCAGAAACTTCACACTGAACTTCCAACACCTTAAATTCTGCACCTCTCCACTTTTTCTCCACACTTTAGGACACTGATGTCATCTGAAAAAAAGACTTTGGACCATTGAGCAACAATGCAAGTCTTTTTCTCCTCAGCCCAGGTGAGCTGCTTCTGATGTTGTCTGTGGTTCAGGACTGGTTTGATATCAGGAATGTGACAGCTATAGCTCCTTTCCTGAAAATGTATGTGTATGGTGGCTCTTGATGCACTGATACCTGCCTCAGTCCACTTCTTGTGAAACTCTTCCAAGTTCTTGAGTGGACTTTCTTCTTGAGTGTTATTGATTGCTATCCCTGTTGCATGTTCACATTTTTCTAGTTTTCTACTTTCTACAAATATACTTCAGCAGGACACAATGAACAGAAGGCTGAAACCAGCCTTTCAGCCTTCTGTGGCTTTGGGCCAGTTTACGTCACCACATTGGTTCTGTCGCACAACATTTGTGACGTCACCACATCCCTGGCAATGAGGGCATGAAAGACTCACTTCAGTCTTCTCCTAAACAAGTAACAGTGCCATGCAAATCTGTAAAAAAGTGTTTGTCAAACAATGACCCCCTAGCGTTTTTAATTAATTACTTTGACTTATATAATGAATATATGGCTTGCAAAGAAGAAGAGCAATGAGTAAGGTTTTTTATTGTTTGTTTGTTTGGTGTTTATGAACAGCTGTCTTTACCATCCCACTATATACAATGATACAATGAACACAAAAATAATGATGTTAGTGTTTTTATACATGAGTGAAGCAGACGTGGTGAAAACCAGGGTGGGTTTAGGAGATAAATAGGAGAAGAATGACTCGCTAAAAGTGATTTAAATTTTAGTGTCCACTCATCTTCACAAGGGTTTGCAGATGTTCACAAAAATGGATGCAGAAATGGGAATTGGCCTTTCGCTCTGCAGGAAATGTCAGCGTCCTGGTAGAACCAGAAAAGCGGCATTTTAAGCTCTATATACATTTGCGTTCCCGACGTTGGCCTTTTTGTGACCCTTTTTGTGACATGTTGTAATTGTCCAACCAAACAAAGCAGCTCCTCATTTTCCGCCAGGACACTGCCTTGATGTTTTTTAGTGCACAGGTGTGAAATCATGCTCATGCACAAATGCTGCAGGACTGCAGTTTGTATAGTTGCAAGTCAGCTGTTGTGTTCATCAGCATCTGTTCACAAAAATGGATGCAGAAATCTGGGAATTGGCCTTTAGCTGTGCAGGAAATGTCAGTGTCGTGGTAATTCAGATCCTCTAGGCAGCACAGACTGTCCCAACAAAAAGCTGAAGTTTGACTAAAGACCAAGATGGTGAACCTCATGGGTGTGCTGCAGGAAAGCTTGGCGAACACCAGCAACAAATGGATTCATCCTCTGTATTTGACCCAATAGTTATTTAGATATTTCTGTTTCAGTCTGGATGCTAGAGCAAAATTATCAATGATGAGAATGAGTCAACAACAAGAGGCTCAGACACAGACACTGTCACAGAAAAACAGTCAGAATAATTCCTTTAGGTTTTCTTCAAGGACTTTAATAACACAGTTTGTAGATCTCAATAAAAATGCGCCTTGCACAAAAAGTCTCCCTATGGTTAGTTTTTCCTGAGTCACTGTGAGCTGAGCAACATTTTTCTATGAATTCGAGAAGAAGAAGTGATGTGTATGGAGCATGCATGCTTTATACACATGATATATTCTATATATCATGAGGAACACTGGTCAAATATCCTATTACAGTTCATTAAATATCTGCTTAATCGGCATACTACTCTGCAGTACAACAATTGTGCAACTCCCACTCTGAATTCCTTCAGTGGCCTTGGAGGGGATGTATCTCTGTACACTTAACTGTGGTGACTCTGGGAATTCATTATAACTATTTTGCATCTGTACAAATTTAAGTTGACAGACACTGCTCTCAGATCAGTAGTCCTATTCTAAGACCCTCCTAAGAAATCTTCTTCCCCGAGAGGTCTTCTGTGAAAGATGGATGAGAGAGGTATGTATAAATAGAGCGGTGAGCGGAGATGACAAAGGGCAAGGGGAGATTAATGGATGGATAAAGGATATAGAGAAATGAAGTGAAGACAGAAAGAATAGAGAGGACGAGAGAAGAGGAGTGAGAAATGTTGCGCATGTTTAATCAGTGCTATCGGGGCTGCAGCTGAAACAACGAGAGGCTAAAGAGAGTGTTAGAAAGAGTGAGTGAAGCAGTCTTTATATTTCAAGCCAAACTGAAATAAAAACAAGATTAAATCAGTATATCTTTGATTTATCTGTCTTTGGACTTGTATAGCCCGGAATGAACTTTTAGACAAAAATGTTATTAACACCCATCCAATTTCTCTTGCTTATTCCAGGTCTGGGTCATAGGGTAGCAGACTAAGCAGAGATGCCCAGATCTCCCTCTCCCCAGCCAGCTCCTCCAGCTCTTTTCATGAAATTCCAAGGCCAGCAAAGAGAGGTAATGTCTCCAGGATGTCTTCTGTCTGTTGGACATGCCCAAAACACAGTCAGACTTTAGGGGGGGCTTAGCTATCCTATCGTGAAACCTCGTATTTGCCTCTCGCCTCTGTGATCTTATTATTTCAGTTGTCATCCACAGCTTGTGTCTATAGGTGATGATAGCAGATTGATCAGTAATGTGGGATTTAGCATATTTGTGTCCGTTTGCCGTTCTCACCCAGATCACTGACTCTTGTCGCCTACTTCCCTCCCTGCCCTCCTGGAACTCACTTACCTGCAAGTCAACAAACCAGTCGCCTCCCTCCGTGAAGGACTAACCCTGTCCTCAAAGTAAAATAAAGTTTCTCTGCACTCAGTCAGCTTCGCATTCTGCCTGAAGACTCTTCTCTCTGGTTTGGCCACATTAAGACCGCTCTCCTAGTGGATCCCTTTTGTTTGGACAGATTGGTCAGCTCCAACTTCTAAATAACTTCTAAATGACATTGTTGCTGTTGCTGTTAATAAAGATGTTGAAACTGTTACCGCTTTCTTGGTTTTGTCTGCATTTAAGTCCTCCATTCTGCTTTGGCTTAAATGTCCTGTGACAGTAAACCAGTAACTGTGGTGGTATCTACTCACCAAACAGGCTTGAAGCTAAACATCCTGTTTTCACTCATAGGTTAAAGCGTTGTAGGCTCACAGTTGCAGCTTCGCATCAGTGTCAAATTAACTGTCATATAAAACAAAACAGTGAACAAGATAAACATGTTGAAATTGATTTCACCTCTATCACCATGATCTTTGTGTCTGTTTAAATGAGAGCTTCAATATTCCTCTCATATAACCCCACTGTGTTCAATCAGTTTTTATTTTATTGGAGAGCACATTCACAGTCCTGTGATGTTGACTCGTCAAAGACACAGCACAAAGGCAAATGAATATTACGTTTGCAACAGAGGAGGAAGAAATGGATGAAATATAAACAGTTAATGTGCGTTTTGTGGTCAAGCATCTTCAGTATGATGGTGTGCAAAGCCCTGTTGATGGCTTACCACAAACAGCATAATATAAATACCATTTTTTCCAGTATATTTTTACTTCAAGACCAAAGTTTACTTTTGAGTCAAAATGTTGTTATGGTAATTATATATGAAGTTTAATACAAACACAAAAACAGAGACTGGTAGCAAAGTGACAGTTAGAGACCTACCAGTGGAACATCAAGTTAATAATGGTGACTTGTAGCGGTTAAAGGAAAAGTAATAATTAGCATCGTGAAGTGATTGGTAACCAGTTAATCTACTCATCTAAAAGGAGAGTGATTGAAGGACTCTACCTGAGGGGAGTGAATGACATTGTTAACTGGCATGTGCTGGAGAGGGATAAAGCTAAAACAGCTAACTAAAACATGATGTCAGTGTAGATAACGCCAATCATCTAATCATCTAATCATTACACAATGTGTTTTCTTTTTTTTCATTATGTTCCTCTTCTTCACAGTCATTTAGCAGACAATTAAGATAGTATGCTCATTTAGCTTCTCACACACTGTGAGCTAAAAGTCCAAATATCTCTGACTGTAATAATTTTGACATCCTTTTTTCTTTTTTATTTGTACCAAATAAAATGTTTTATACAAATAACTGCTGGAGGTTTAGTGACTTTTATCAAATATACTGTAGAGGAAGCTAACGTTCCCAACAATACTCTCATTTATGTTTTAACTAGACACTGAAGAGTGCAATCTAAAGGATGCAGCGCCTTCTAAGTAAAGCACACGACTGAATTACGACTTATTTTGCCTCACAGTGACGGTTAAACTCTTTACAGGCAGCTATTAATCCTGGTAAAAAATATATATATATATTAATGTCCACACAGCATTATTTGAAAAAAATCAATTCATAACTCCATATAAAAAGGCAAGACCAAGTCTAGTGAGGAATTAGAGCCAAGACTTCAGTCTGTGGTACCAGATTGTACCATTCTTTGGCCTCTATGTGCCTTATCGATTTCAGACAGCAGGCTACTTTGGTGGAATTGCAAAATTCTTATCTGAACTTTTCTTTCCATGCTATTTCCAGCTCCGAGAATCAGTAATTCTTTCCCAACAGAGCTTCTGTCTTTAATTTCTTAACACACTCTCTTAAACAGCCAAATGCTCACTAACAAGTGTTTGAATACTGAAAGTGATCTGAGGGAAACTGCACCGTTTGTGTTTAATTTGGGCTTGTGTACATGTGTGACTGCAGTGAATGACCTGCAGATGGAGTGTATCTCGTGCGTGTCCTCCTCCTTGCGGGCGCTGTCCGTCAAACTGTCGCCCAGAGCCATCAGACACTGAGCGAAACCCTTGTAAATGGAGTGACACCTTCTGGCTGAGGCTGCAGCAACTGAACACGGACTCAGCACTGGAAAACAAACACAAATACACATGAAGTACATAACTATTTGCAAAAACACAAGTACAGAGTAAAATTACACTGAAAAATTAACTCATATATAAAACACATTAATCTGAGCCGAAATCTGACTGCAGTAGTTAGCAGTAAATGTAACACTTTTTTGTACCTTATTGTAGAAAGTATATCAATGGAGCTGTTTGTTGAAGTTATGGGACTGAAGGGTTGAGTATTATCTACAGGTAGCTGTGGGCCTAACTTTGATCTTTTTCTCCCCTCAATCATTCAGAGTTTAAAGCCCACTGCTGATTTGTAGCTTACAAGATGAGATACGTAAAGGCTCGGTGACCAGGAAGTGGAATAGAAAAGCCCAGTTGGAGTTGTTTTTATTCTCAGCAACAACCTACACAAATCATGTTTAAATGCTGCCAATATTCAGACTACTGAAAGCTCACAGACAAGATGCCTATTTTCATTCCAAAAGAGGAAACACTTCAAATTCCATCGACGTAGTCTCCTTTCAGACATCTGAATCATCACCCATATCTCAAATTTGTTCAGCAATTTGAAGGCTAGTGTTATTTCCACTGATTTGTATTTCCAGCTCTGGAGAGCAGCCAACCAATTAGAGCCGACTATGAGGGATAAAAAATAGATGTCATCTCTATTTTATGTTTTGTTAGCTGCCCATTAAAAAAATGACTGTATTTGCAAGTGAGACAGATGCAATCAGGTAAGTTGTTTTAAGTCCACAAGCAGAAATAACTATTTCTATGTAAACACCTATATTTGTATATACCAGCAGCTGCTACTGTAGCTTCAGCGGCAGCTGCTTTCAATTTCCCATAATAAGAAATTTGGTAGCAAACAAAGTCAATCTGAATGAATGAATGAAATCAAAGGCGATGAGATTTCAGTCTGCTTTTCAGTTTACACAAATTCTTGATTATTTCTTGTTCTTCTGCCTTTTCTTTTGTTCATCACCATTTTATAGAAACACAGTAGTGTTAAATTCACAGTCAATTATTTACGTGGCTGCTCACAGCTATGCCTGTCCAGAATCTTCTCATACTTTTTCAGGAAAGTTTGTACAGTCAACAGGCTTTAAAGGACGGCACCCAATCCCAGTTTCACAATATGATCAGAATTTGCACCAGCTGGCTATTCTAACACAAAATAGGCACACAATGCAAAACACAATGAAAAGAAAGCAGCCTGCACATGCCATGATCAGTCATATCACAATGATTACTGAGAGCAGATAAAGTCAGGCATGCTAACTCATACAGAAGTGCACACATACAATGCTTAAAAATGTTAACACCAAATTACTAGAACAGACTTGCTCCAATTAACTCTAATCAACTGCCATTTGAAAGAATAGTTTTCTTATAATGTACATCACGCTCAAATTTCAGTTAAATTCAGTTTTATTTATATGGCACCAAATCACAACAGCAGTTGCCTCAAGGTGCTTTATATTGTAAAATAAAGACTCTACAATAATACAAAGAAAACAGAGAAAACCCAAACTATCATATGACCCCCTATGAGCAAGCATTTTGGCGACAGTGGGAAGGAAAAAATCCCTTTTAACAGGAAGACAAATCCAGAAGAACCAGGCTCAGTGAGGGGCGGCCATCTGCCGCGATCGGTTGGGTTGAGGGGAGGAAGACACGCTGTGAAAGAGAGCCAGAGATTAATAATAACTCTGGCTCTCTTAAGAGAATAAAAAGAAGCTGGAGATCAGATCTGACACAATCATCACCTCTGGAGCTTCAAAACATCTGATCATGCTGGAGTGCATAGTAGCCTGGGACTAGTAAATAGCACTTTTCTATTGCTATTGCTCTATTTGAGTATTCAAAGCGCTTTATGCAACATGCCTCAAAGTGCTTTCTATCTAATATTCACACTCCGATGAATGCGTTGGGGTTCAGTATCTTGATCAAGGATGCTTTGGCATGCAGACTGGACACTCCTGAGCTACAGCTACCAATATGGGAAGTGTATATTGAGGAAGTGAATGAGAGGAAATCCAATAGATGCCAAGAACTCGTGGAAGAGTGCAGAAACCTCGATGAGCTTGAAGTCGGACGCAGAGGTTTTGTAGGACGTTCATTCTGCAAAGTCCTCACGTGGTTGGGACTTAGAGGGGAGGCCAAGAGGAGGACCATTCAATCTGTGAGCAAAGCTGCAGAAAAAGTTACAAGGTGGTTTTGGATTGAGAGGGCTGATCTGTGGGTTGCTGCTGGGATGTAATTTGGGGCCTGCTCAACCTCAGGTCACCTGGTGTCTGATGTTTCGTCCCAGTGTATCCTATGAGAATTTTTTTTGCATACTATAGTGGAAAACAGATTTAAATGTAAAAATAAATATGAGGAAATTGAACAGCAGCATCTTTAGAGTTTCTTTAACACAACCAAACACTGAACACAAGAGAGCACCCACCTGTCACTCAATGCGCCCACACCCTTAATAATGCATAAGTTTTATAAAAATTCACTCCCCGTGCAATCAGCTACTGAAACCTAAACCGATTTTCATCCCAGGCTGTAAACATGTTTATTTCTGTTGTGTTTTGTGGAGACCGACTCGCTTCTTCTGGCTCTGGCCTCAAACTGCACTTCCTCACTATTTGAGAAAGTTTATTTTTTGGGGATTAACATATTAGCTTCATTTTCAGCCAGTTCAACTGATATAGGATCACCTGATTATGTGGGTGATAGCAACCAGCTCCTTGTTTAAAATAATCATATGAAGAGGTGTTTCTGTTAGCATCTGTGGTAGCATCACCTGCTCAAAGCTCCACTATGTCCAGCAGCTACTCCCTAACGCTGTCTGTCAGGCTTTTGGGACTGGATCGCACTTTTTTTTTAAAAAATGACAGAAATGTTGTAGGTTGGAAAAAAGCAGTAACCCCATGATGCTGAAACATAATAAAAGTGAGGGGGAAGCTGCAGAAAAAGCTGATATTCTCTGATTGTCCTCTTTTACACATATAAAGTCCCTTCATTCATTCTTCAAATCAGAATTGATTAAATTTACAGTGTGAATATGGAATAGGCTAACTGCAGAAATACAAATAACCTTTCAGAAAAGGATACAACCAGAAGCAACAACAACAAATCTGTCATGTGTCAAGCAGCTCAAGCAGCATCATGTCAGTTGTCATCGGGGATTGTTGGGACACAACAAGCAAGATGAGCTGCTTGCTGTCACTTCTAAGTATCTGTTAAGATTAGGGGAGCATGCTTGACAGAGGGGGAATACAATGCTTCATATTAAAAATGCAGTTTCCAGTGTCAGAAAGTGGTACAGACCCACTTAAATTAAAGGTGAATTTACGTTAAATTACATTGTCTGATGTTATAGTTTGAAGTGAAGACTTCAAATCAAGGCATAAGGTTCTTAAATATATTACTGATTTGAAGGTAACTGTTCTCAGCACGATGATTCATCCCTATATGACACATCGAGAGAAATAAAAAAATATAGAGGCCATTCAAAAATCTGCTTCTTGTTTGTTTGTGTATGAAAATTCTCTGAGGACATAAAAAATCTGCGACTAAAGTGCAAAAGCCACTCACGAGAGCCCCAAGCCACATAGCTGTTTACAGCATCTCATCTGTCACACTTGAGTTTGGAAAGAAGAGGAAGTTCTTCCACAGATGCACAATTAGGTGATGCATTTTGAAATAATAACTTAAAAACTGTTGTGTGTTTTGGTCTTGCTCTGGTATTTACTGAGGCCTGAAATGGCAGAGAACCAAGCTTTCATGTACGCGCTGCAGACAACAAGCGCTTTTTCAGGGCAGAGGCTCAAGTGTTTGATTCAGAGGATTCTTTCTCATCTTTCAAGCAGCAGCAAATGAATATGAATCAGAGGCCTGAGAAGACTTCAGGGACTGGTAAAGTGTCATGAAAGCAAAAGAAGGAATTATTCCATCACAGGCTTTTAACTTTTTGTCACTTTTAATTCTAATCTCAACATTTCAAGCTTGATTCCCCCAAAAAAACCAATCAGCTCTTTATAAGACAGACAATGGGGATTTCACCATCCTGAGCCAGAAAAATAAACCCTATCCTTCAGAAAATATGTTTTTTTATAATAATGACTTGTCTTTCCAATTAAACTGCCAAGGAATATGTAATGATTGTGGGTTTACATAAAATACTTTTTTCCCCCAGTACTACAATTATGTACCTCCCACAAGCTAGAGGCGAGTGCTCAGGGATAGTCGAACTTTGATGGCATTATTTAGGAAATGTTGGTTAAATGTTGCCAAATTTGCTCATCATTTTTTGTAGCTCAAATCAATGCTTTGCCTTTTTCCAGTTTAAATCTAAACTAGAAGATACGGGATCTTTATCCTCAAATATATAACATATTTAAAAGAACAGCAGAGGACAAGCATACACAGTCACCCTGAGCTGTGTTGTAAAGAATGTATTAATGTGAGAACAACAGGTAGATTACTAATCAATCAAATTAAATCCATCCATCCGTTTTCTGCTGCTTTTCCAGGTCTGTTGAGCAGTCTCATTAGAGATGCCCGGATCTTTCTCTCCCCAGCCGCCTCCCCCAGCTAATCCAAGAAGACACAGAACCTCTCCAAAGCCAGCTGATAGATACAATCTCTCCAGCAAGCCCTGGATCTTCCAAGAGCTCCTCCCGGTTGGACGTGCCCAGAACACCTCACCCAAGAGGCACATGGGAGGTATCGTGGTAAGATACATAAAGACCCTTTCAAACACAGACGATCAGGGCTGAAAAGGCTGTTGTTCAACTGGCTTTTGAAGCATATTATTGGAAGGTTGATGGAAGAAAAATCGTGGTAGGAAAAGGTGCAGCCTTGAGAGGACTGTCAAGAAAAATCAACTCAAGAACTTGGGAGCGCTTCAGAAGGAACGGACTGAGGCGAGTATCGGTGCATCAACCATGAAGACGTCACCATGCACAGATGTCTTCAGGAAACGAGCTGCAGCTCTCACATTCCTAATATCAAGACAGTCCTGAAGCAGAGACTATGTCAGAAGAATCGTACCTGGGCTAGGGAGAAAAAGTACTGCACTGTTGCTGAGTGGCCCAAAGTCTTCTTTTTAGATGAAAGTAAGCTTTGCATTTCATTTGAACATCAAGGTCCTAGAGTGTGGAGGAAGAGTGAAGTGGCACAGGATCCAAGGTGTTTGAAGTCCAGTGTGAAGCTTCCGCAGTCTGTGATGATTTGGGGTGCCGTCTCACCTGCTGGTGTTGGAGGCGGTCGGGTCCACTGTGTTTTAACAAGTCCAAGTCAACACAGTATCTACCAGGAGGTCACTTTATTCATCCACCTCCTGACAAGCATTATGGAGACACCAATTTCCCTCTCCAGCAGGACTTAGCGCCTTCCCACAGTGCCAACTTGCATGGCCCGAACCCCACAGAGAATCTATGGAGTATTATAACGAGGAAGAAGAGAAACACCAAACACCAAAATACAGATGAGCTGAGGGCTTCTGTCAAAGCAACACAGGCAATGAGCTATAAGCAATATCAATTTAAATATTTAAAAAAAACCTAGTTATTTTTTAATGTTAATCTTATTTAAATTGGGGGGGGGGGGGGGGACGA
>VUQG01026184.1:0-21333 GCA_015106755.1 Etia nguti | reverse complement strand
CAAAATACTCTAATTTGAATTTCTGGTTTTAAAAAAAACAACCCAACATGGCAGTGGACAAAATGCTAACACTGAAGCTTTAGAAACACAGAGTCCAAAACAAATGGGCATCACAGTAGCATTTATCCTTTATACTGTCCATAACTAAAACACAAGGAAAAGAGTAAATGTCCACAGAGAAGAGTAAGTACACACAGCCCACAGCACACACTTAAGGCTCAGAAAAAAGGAAAACGGTCAGAAAGGTAGGCGCTAACACTGACGTTACAAATGGACATGAACAGGCTATGAGAGTCATTATTAATTTGCTGTAGAGTGTGATTATCTTGCTACACCTTTCCTCACTACTAACTCTTTCATTCTTGATTTTGGTTTTTTTTACACAGGTACTAGTAAGTACGTCCCAGATTCATTGCTTCAGGTGGAGGATAGACAGGAAATCAATAGAACACCTGACATGTGTCTGGAAACACTAAGTCACCTGTCACTTCACCTCACAGCTGAGAGGTGACGGGTTGAAACAGAAAACAAACATGCCTGATTTACACAAAGATTTCAGAATTATTTTGGTTTATGGCGTTTCCTTATCTCCACCTTCTGTCTCCTCACTAGTGATGAAGAAGGTGAAAACAAGAGGAGGTGCAATAAAATGTTTTGGCAGATTCTTTCTTTCGCCATCTGCTGCTTATTCCTATCTTTCCTTTTTTTTTTTTTTAAATGCATCTGCCTGCTCTTTCATCTCTAGGCTCCTGCCTTGTGACGGGCCACGCACACCAATGACTAGCTGCTTATTGAATCACAATGTTTGAATAGTTATCACTGCATACACATGAGATCAAAAACAGTGCTTACTTCTTACGAAAACTAGAATGTTTATCTTTAATTATACCTTCTTAGGTAACTCGGTGTTGGATATAACTATATCTACAGGTTTTGGTTATTAGGTATACAGTGGCAGGGGCATGCTAAGGTTACACTGCATTAAAAACTGGACACCATGTGAAAGTCTAAAATAGCTATAACAATGAGTCAGTTTATAGCGCTAGTTCTCTGGGACAGTAGTGAAGTAAGCAAAATGGATATACTAATAGATAAAACCTCTGTGGAGGAGTCTGCATGCTTAGAAGTAAAAGCACTTTTTTGCATTCAAGCACAGCTCAGCTTTGGTGGCTTCAGAGTTAATGTTAGTGACCCACAGTCGTCGGCTGTGGCAAAACAAAACAAAAGGGAAATTTAATGTAGCAAACATAATTAGAGTTGTAAAATGATCGGAAATCTTTTGGGAGCTCCTCTGGTTCTCAAAGTTTTTGTCAGAAAAATTGGTGACCCACAAATTTAAATATCAGTCAAAGATAACACAAGTAAACACAAAATGCAGTTTCTAAAGGAAGGAAAAAACTCCAAACCTACATGGCCCTGTGTGAAAAAGTGTTGCTCTCGTAAACTAATAACCCTTAGCAGCAGCGACTGCAATCAACTGTTTGCAATAACTGCCAATGAGTCTTTTACAGCACTGTGGAGGAATTTTGGCCCACTCGTCTTTGCAGAATTGTTGTAATTCAGCCACATTGCAGGGTTTTCCAGCATGAACTGCCTTTTTAAGGTCATGCCACAGCATCTCAGTCGGAGTCAGGTCAGGACGTTGACTAGGCTGCTGCAAAGTCTTCATTTTGTTTTGTTTTTTAAGCCATTCAGAGGTGGACTTGCTGGTTTGTTTTGATCATTGCTGAACCTAAATGTGTTTCAGGTTGAGGCCACAAACAGATGGCTGGACATTCTCCTTCAGGATGTTTTGGATGTTGTTCTGGGTTCTTTGGTGACCTCTTGGATGAGTCGTTCTTGACTCTTGGGATAATTTTGATTGGCCGGCCACTCCTGGGAAAGTTCACCACTGTTCCATGTTTTCGCCATTTGTGGATAATGGCTCTGATAATGGCTCTCACTGTTCCCACAGCTTTAGAAATGGCTTTATAGCCTTTTCTAGACTAAGAGATCTCATTGACTTTGTTTCTCATTTGTACCTGAATTTCCTTGGATCCCCCTATTTATTTTTATTCTCCTTAATAATAAAAACCTTCATCTAGATGATCTGAAACATTTTAAGTGTGACAAACATACAAAAAAATAGGAAATCCGGAAGGGGGCAAATGCTTTTTCAGATCACTGAAAATACATACAGAATATGTTAAAGCACAAAAAGAGTCAGCGTCTCATGACAGTGCCATGTGTTTGTGTTCATGCTTGGGTAAAAAATTAGGAGAAAAAAAAATTCAGGAGAGAAGGTAAGAAATTTAAAGTAAGCATCTTGGGTGCTTCTTTCAAAGACAGAACGATGCACAAAGACAGAAGAGGCATACAGCAATTACAAATATTAGAATATTAAAATCTAACAGTGCAGGAAATAAAGAAAACACAAAGAAATCAACTGCAGAACAAACATGTAAATATGGTTCCAAACAAATAATGTGTTCTCCCACTGAAGATGAAACCAATAACCTAAAGAAGCAGGAGCAGCTATAACTGATACTATCATAATAGTGCACACAAACTTTCTTGACTTTACGCAAGCTAAAAGGTTAGTTGCTTAAAGATTTAAAGCTGGGGTATAGCCATCATGTTTCTGGCATAATCAGACAAAAAAATCCATAATAACCTTTGAGCATATTGTAATTCAGAGAAGGAACTAGACTCCTGCCACTCCTCTGGGCTTTGTTTTCAGGCTTTAGAAAACTCATAACTCATAACATATCTTTATAGACCAGGGATTGGACAGTTCAGTCCAGTATTGACTCATTTTTATGCGTATAAAGCTTTTTGGCATATTCCTATGCTCACCTTATGTAAAGAGGGCAGAGCCACAAAACAGTAGGTTTCTTTTTTTAAAATGGGCATTTTTCCCATAGTTTCTGCCTAATGCACCTAAAAGAACAAAATAGTTCAAACAGGACAATATCTGACTTGAATAGAAAGTTGATGCTGTTATGGGCTGTAATTTTAACTATAGTGCTCAAAAATGTCTCCAATACGACATGACGCAGGGCCTCAACAAACAGACTGAATAATGCAGATTTAAATCTAAAACCATTATGGGCTGTTTGCTATACATAAGAGTATTTCTAAAGTTAAGCTATCTATATCTGGAGGAAACTCAAGACAGGTGACATAAAAAGCTGAGGCAGCATTACAAAACAGTTAGCTCATCCCAGAGGAGCCTCACAGTGACTTGTGACAGTCATCTCTCCTGAAGAGCGAGATCGTTTTGGAGCTGATAGTGACCGAGCTAAAATGGCCCTCTTCAAGGGTGTGACAGGCACAGATGCATCATGTCATGATTAGTGTACAAGACGGCGGAGGTAACACTGCTGAAGAGTGTGTCTGTCCCAGAAGAGGCTTGTCGTGATGGGTAAAAGTCAAGAGAGGAACCACGGCTGTAGCCTGGCAGGTGAACAGGAGATGCTAATTGGGTCAGACACTGCATCGCCACAGCTCCTCCCCACCTCCCCAGAGATTTAATGTTTAATATTTAATAAACCAGAGCTTCTCCTATTCTCATTTTCCTTTTGTGTTTTTTTAAGGAATCCTATTGATTTCAGGCCTGGTTGTTCAAAAAAATTTGAAGATTATTGGCTTCACTCATCTCCATCAAGTTTTAATGAAGACCTGAGGAGGAAAAAACAGCTGGAGTAGGAGAAAAGATGAATGTGTGAGACAGAAAAGGAGACAATAGGGGAAGACGAGAGGACGAGTAATGACCAATAAAGGAGCACAAGGTACAAAAAAAAGTGTGACTGTGAAGAGAAGCTGCTGAAGGACATGTAGGAAAAGACCGTTTTTCTTTCACAATGGGCGCAATGCTGTGACCTCACTTTTTAAGTTCAAGTTAAAGCTGTGACAGGTCACCAAGCTGTTGTTTACCAAAAAAAGAGTTCCCATGTTTCCCTCAAAATCATTTTTAAAGAAAGTTTTTGTTCAATTTTTCAATCTATCACAAAGCTTAGTGAGGTAACTTCAAGTTTAACCCTGAGTAATATCGACTAATCAAACGATTCATGTGAAAATATTCACATTAATACATGTAAGAAAAAAAGCGTTCTAAATACTTAAAAGAGTAGAAAGGCACTGAATAAATACCAGCTCAATTCAATTCAGTTTTATTTAAATAGTGCCAAATCACAAAAACAGTTGCTTCAGTGCACTTTATATTGTAAGGTAAAGACCCAACAATAATACAGAGAACACGCCAACAATCAGATGACACCACTTTGGCAAGCACTTGGTGACAGGGGGAAAGAAAAACTCTCTTTTAACAGGAAGAAACCTCCAGCAGAAGCAGGCTCGGTGAGGGGCGCACACCTGCCGTGACCAGTTGGGGGTGAGGGGAGGAAAATAGGGAAAAATACACACTGTGGAAAAGAGCCAGAGATTAATAATAACTAATGACTAAGTCCAGAGTGGTCTTTAAACACACAGTGAAAGAGGTGAGTGAGGAAGAAATGCTGAGTGTATCATGGGAAACCCCCAGCAGCCTAAGCCTATGTAGCATAACTAAGAGAGGGTTCAGGGTCACTCGATCCAGCCATAACTATAAACTTTATCAAAAAGCAAAGTGTTCGTAGAGAGTGTCTCTGTTTGCTGAATCCAAACTGTCCATGTTAGTTTATTTTTCCATGCTTCGCTGTCATACTATTGAAAAATTGCTGAAGCTGGAAGAAAAAGACAAAACTGTCATGAACATGCCAAAAGCATAAATTGCTTATATTTAAGCAATGCCTTAATTTAATTTTAATTATAGTCCCATCTTAAATCTGTGGTCAGATGGTTTAATGATGGGGCAGTGAAAAGTCTTCAGCCCTCACTGCTTTCCTTTCCTCATTAGTCGTGCATTCCTTCCCTGCTTTAAGTGGACCTGTCCTGCCAGTCTTAGTTAGCATGCAAAGTGCTTTTCAGTGGCCTACTATACATACTGTACAGTATTCCCCCTACTACACATGCTTTCACACACTGTCTTCACTGCAGTAAACTGTGTTTGTTGTGTTTACATGTAAAGACTCTTTGGATTTTAGGATTTTTTCAATATTATATCTTTTTTCTTTTTTTGTAAAAGATATCTCTCTGCTGCCAGCAGACACCTGCCATTTTTTCCCCAGATTCATTGGTTTGATTTACCAAGATGATATCACTTAGCGGGTTTCCTAAGGAAAGGGTAGTTGAATCCAGAAAAGAAAAAAAATATCCTAGGAGTGTTGAACTTGCTTTGCTCTTTGCTGGTAGTAAAGTTGTCCATGTTTGTGATTGGTCATTGCTGATGCTACGTCAGTGTCGTAGTTTTGTTTTAAAACAAAACTACGAAAAACTGAATAAGAGTGAGTAATCACCCCGTTATATGTTGAAATCTTCTTTTAAATTACTACAACTGTCTCATAAAAAACAACAATCTGCTATTACAAAAGGATGGCACATTTTCCTAATAGGTACCAAATTATTGCAGTAATGTGTTTACATAGGAATTATCTCTAATTCAGCCGTTTGCATGCAGGAAATGTAAATCAACAGGATATAGGGTAGTCCCATGATGCACCGATTTGAATTTCAACACTTCTGGAGAAGAGGTCCTCTTCAAAAACGTGTTTTATAATTATCTCCACAAGCCGCTATTGAAACTGGAATGACTACTCGGAGTGCAGCTGGGAAATTAAGGCAGGAAAGCACATCTGTTCAACTGGCAGGAGTTTGTTGTCTCTGGTTTGGCTTGTAAACTAATCATCTGGTTGCGAGACTGGATAGGAGATTTTCCACTTCATGCTGAGGTTACCAAGCAGAGGGGTCTGACAGAGCGCAGGTTAATGTTTTTACACTGTGATCTCACAGCAAGACAACACCCCAGAATCAAATGATTGACATGTAAACTTACCATAGATTTGCATAGTAATGTCTTTTTTCTGAAATCAAATCAAACCGGGACTGAAACTCAAAGAAGTCAAGGTCATTCATGTTAACTGCACTTTTATCTGAGCTGAGATTTGGTAAGTTAGACGCATAAATTAGATTCATGCTTAGTATAAACTTAGTATAAACAGCAGTTCACCTTTCCACCTTCCATAAGCACAGTTCTTTGCACCAGCAGACAACAGACAGATCAATGATTAAAAATGTCAGTCTCAGGATCAGATTATCCAATCCAGGATAATAAACAACGTTTATCATACTAGTTAGCGGCTCCGGCTCCTGTCAGCTCACATCACATTTTATTCTGTATTAATCAACAGCCCACGCCATTTAGATGTACTAAATGAAGTGCCGAGGCAGGGAGATGCCCGGTGGTTTACAGGCTGGAAGAATCAGAGGTATATGAGAGCCGTGCTGGTGTGTTGCACAACGCTGCTGCAGTCAAAACACAGAACAGTGA
This sequence comes from Etia nguti, assembly GCA_015106755.1. NCBI lineage: Eukaryota > Metazoa > Chordata > Actinopteri > Cichliformes > Cichlidae > Etia > Etia nguti. The sequence goes on along the minus strand of VUQG01026184.1, from coordinate 14,927 downwards.
TGTTTCCAGACGGCTGCCACGGTGTACATGGTTGCTAAGTAACTTTTTATAGTGTAGTCTAGTCAAAACTTTTCCGCATCACACAAACTCAGTAAAAAAAAAAGTTGAAATTTCACAGCACATTGCTGGATCTAAAAGTTGAAGACACAACCAAGATCCCACTAGAAGCTCCTAAATAAATGGAGAGAGGCTATACTTAACATTAGCATTTCTCTTGTAATGTCTCTGACACGATACTGACTTGTGTACATTTCCCAAATGTTCACAGCAGTTTCTAAAAAGATTATCACACGCAGCATATCTGCTGAACAAATGGTCTTTATACACTACATGTTTAATGTTGCCACCGTGTACATACTGAGAATATTGCAGTATACAGGTTCAACATCTGCGCTGGAAAATAATAACTCTGACCTGAAGTCAACACTGGATGAAAAGTGATCACAAAACCTACCTTGTAACCTGAGGTTAACATGTAAAGCTCTAACAAAGAAAACTCTATAATGTTATGCTTCTCTCAAGTGGTTCCTCACAGCAAGAAGATCCTGGGTCTGAATCCAACAGCTAGTTGCGCCTTCCTATGTGGAATTCGCTTTCTCTGAGGCTGCGTGGGCATGCATGTTTAACTGGTCTTGATCATAAATCGGCTGTAAATGTGAATGGTTGTCTGGTTCTCTGTGTTAGCTTTGTGATGCAATGACAGTCTGCCCACAACGTACTCAACCTCTTGCCTTATGGCAGCTGGAATAGGTTCCAGTCCCCCCAGAAGCCTTGACTAGCTTCCGTTTCTCTAGGGCCTTGCTAGCATAGCTGATCAACAACACAAAGACACACTTGTGCTACCATTCTTTTTTATATATTTTAAAAGTAAAACCTGATAGTTCTTACGCCATAGGAATGTGCTATCGCCATCACAGAATCACAGGGCACCTTTTTGGACGTCACGGACCAGAGAAATGAAGCTGAGATGAAGGTAAAGTCCTGAAAAGACGGGTCACAGTAGGCCAACAGCCTATCTGTTGCTAAGTGTAATTGGATGTGTATTCTGGGGTTTGACCTCAAGCCCTGCTTAGTGCAAGCTGGGACAGCTCCATTTCCCTTTAGAGGGGATAAGCAGGTTAAGAAAATAAATCACCAAACGAGTCCAAATCTGAATTTAAATAACATGGGTCTCCTGAGAATTATTAAAGCACTTGCAGGACTTTCTCCATTAGTCAGTAGCAGGAACTGCCAAGCTTAGTGCAGATGTGCACTCACTCGGCTGAACTTCAGTGAACTTCCTTAACATGGCCGATTTAAACTCTGGAATATAACTTTGCAGAGATGTATTTCCGAGAGGGTGCTAAAATATAGACATACAAAGAAACAATATAAATAGAAGAGTGATGGAGGGGAAGACAAATCACATTTAAAACTCCAAATGCTTATTGAACGTATAACTCCAACTGCAGGGGACTCCTCAGTGCCGAGAGTAGCAGGCAGATCAATGAAGCGACAGCCGATCAACTGCTTCTCAACCTGCCTTGATTAATATTTGATGTCTGAACTAAGACTAAGCCCAAGAAGAGCGAAATAAAAAGCACAGTGGGAAGGGAGAGGTCGAGTGACTGATTGATATAGGCGGCGTGAGAAATCTCCAGGCTTTGCAGAGTTGATTGCAATCGGAGAGAAATAAAGAGGATCAAAAGATATGAAGAAGTGTAGAAAAACATTTTTCTGATGAGGCTGATGAATTGCTCTGATAAATAGTATTTGTTTGGCACAACAGTTTAGAACTATTGATGTTAGGAAACATTGCTCTCACTTCACCCAGTACGCTGGGTTATTAAATCAATATGACAAACGATGAAGGACCAGGCCGACTTTTTTCTGGGTTTTTCAAATTGTCAACAAGTTCTATGAAAAGACCTAAGGTGTGTAATTCTACCTGTCAGGTCTTTATGGCTCCTCAGCCCACTGCTCCTGAATAAAGATAATCAGATTTGAACTACAAATATACAGAGACGTTTTTCTAAAAGGTGATGGGTTATCTTTAAATATCTTTTAGCTTCTTTGCTGAGGCAGATCAGCTCAAAAAGCCCTTGGACCCCCTGTGCACCTATTGGCAATTATATTTGAATAAAATGATTTGTTTTATATGGAATTATGGGAAATCTGCTGCTAAAGCAAACCAGCAGCTGATATGATAAATGTTCTCATGATCATAATAGGGCCTGCCTTTCAGACTGTCTAAAATACCCTGAATTATTATGTATTACTTTTTTAAAATCTAATCTAAACTCCTCCCATTTGATTTCTGTAAATTCATTTTACCTTTCATCCAGATTCCCCTCTATACTCCGGCACCCTGTTTCTGAAGCGATTTACATCAAACCTGCATTATTCATGACCGCCTACTCCAACTGGCTGGACAAGTGGCCGCCGGTTCAGTTTCAGTCACCTGAATACCATTAAATGAATAATGCAAATTTACTTTAGTGTGAGCAATATATGGGGTACATAGTGATCTATAAACAGGAGCCGATTCCTAAATAGGAAGGAGCACAACCTGTTGTCAAGACTTCAACAAGTCGGTATTTTGCTTCATTATAAATGGAGGTCACTAGTTTAGCTTCAGCACCACTTGCTAAGGAGGTGAGATCTTTACACAAAGGGTTGCAGAGGATTATGTTTTCTGACATTGGTGATTCCTTGGTTTTTCTAATCCAATCATAAGTTTGGCTTTTGTGGTTATGAGTTACATGTGTCTCAGTTGTGATAAACTGTAGGTTGTCATGAAATTTACCTCACACAGTCACGATCTCCCACAGGATGAACGTTAATAGATTTTTTGGAGCCCTTAGCTTTTCTTTTAGCACAAACATCTACAGAACTAGTGACTCATCAGCTTTAGCTGTATAGTATATTCAGCACTAAAAAAAAAAAAAAGCTGGCACTCTTTTAATGTTAAAAGACTGCTCTTGGGATTTACCAAAGCGATGCTTTGTGAGTTTGTGACTGAAAGCTGAAAGCTGGAAACATTTATGAATTCGACTGGTATTATTGCAAATGTATTCGTTGGAGTTTCCCTTTCAAAGCGCAAAATTGCAAGATGCCACCGAGAATGTTCAAGGTTAGCTTTGCACACTTCTGGTCCTCAGTCTTGGCATTTTAACATAACAGAGAGGACGTGTAGGGATGGAGCGAGAGGAGGATAGCTGCAGTTAGAAAAAAGCATTTATGCCATGGAAGCATTATTAGTTTTACAGCGAACAGTTTCCAGTCTTTAAGGATCGTCTGCACATTGTTACTTGGAGATAAGCAATTCATTGTCTCATCAGAGTTGTGCACACAGAGTTCTCAAATGTCACAAATCAAATTTCGTCTAGTTGCCTTTTGTAAGGATACTCTTGTCTTGTGTTGCCTCTATTACATAACATATTGATAAAATGCAGCTGTTAGCATATTCCACACTAATACTGTGGAATATATAATGAATCCTTAACGGTGTCACTGAATGCAGTTGGACATTTTGCTGCAACATTAACCTCACTGATGTCCTTTTTGTTGCCCACAGCTTGAAATGTGTCTGATTAGATACCAATGGAATCAAGCAGCATGCAGTAAAAATGAGAGCACTCTGCACATCTGTGCACATGGCACAGCTGCAGTAGCTTCAACATATTGAATTTCCTTCCCTGCCTTACCCTGTTCTGAAGTGCCATGCTGTTTCCTGTGAGGATAAACCCACACTCATGATTACCAGATTACTAGTTCCAAACTGCACTTGTGTGTTAGAGTGTTACTAAAGTGCATAACTCACTGCAGATTGCGTTGATCATCATAAAAAAATGTAATGGTTGTGTCTGTGTTGATACATTTGCACACCGCTCACTGGAGATCACCTGCAGATCTTTTCACTTCCATTTGCGCTGCTTTGTAAATCTGACACTTCGCAAAGATGGTTGAAAGATGAGCTTCATAAATATCAACATTACCATATAGCTTCAAATGTTCATGTTGACCAATCAGTGTTTATAATATGGAGGGGATTTTATGACTTTGGAAAGTTGGCATCAGCTGTTTTATCTGTCATCCCTGGTGAAGCAGGAGAAATATGATAGTAATCTACAGCAAATGTGCACTTCTATATGCAGAACCTTGCAAGAGGATTTTGCAGTACAGGAATATAAGATGCTTGAGCACATAGACAAGCAGACAGTTTAATAGGTGTTGACATTAAGAAACAAAGAGAATTTTGCCAGACTTAGTCTTTGATCCCATGCAACCATCTCTAAATAGAAGAGTTCAGTATTTATTGAACTCCATCAGACGCATTTCTTTTAAATTATCTTTTAACATTCACGATGTAAAAAGCAAAGTATGTTAGTGTTTTCAAAAAGGTAGAAAAAAAAAATACAAAACACGAAGATCATGGAGGCATGTACCTGAAAGAAACAAACTATATCAATCAAAGTAAGCAATGCACAGTGGTAAAGTGCAACGTGATTTATGTTGTTGTTTTGGAAGATGTAACACATTTGTTGACCTTTGCAAGGCGTTCACATTTATAAAGACTGTTTGTGAAACTCAAAAAGATCCTCTGCTTTTTTTAATCTCTTTGATTTGTCCTCCTGGAGCTGCCTGCCTTTTCACCTTTCATATTCCACCAGCTCTTTGAAATTCATACGCACTAATAGAAGGAGTTTCTCAGTCTCTTTCTACAATATTAGTTTAAGATGAACTTAAGAAGAATATGCTTGATCTTTCAAGTACTTTTTAAACACATTGTTGGTATATGCTTAATTTTGATCACCTAGTACTTGCTTGCTGTATTTCGCACAAATCAAATATTCCCTCTTGTTGCTCTTTCTTCACTTTAGTTAGTGTGCACACACTAAAGTCACAGTAAAGGGTATCAAAAGTTTCAAGGCTTAGGCCGAGTTTAACATACTCCAGAGGTCCAAAACTGTAAGCGAGACACCTGCTGGAGTCACCTTCAAATATCATGGCCAAGGATGAGACCAGCAGCTGCTCTTCTATTTTACAAGCAAGGCTCTGTGAAGCTCCTGCAGCTGGGACACACACAGCTACACACATCGTACGCCAGCATAAGTATACAAATCAGTAAAATATTAGGATGTTGTTCACGTGAAGAGCACTTTAGTGTGAAAACCCCATTTTCTTACAAATTAGCCAAACAAACTTATTGTTGTCTTTAATTGTCAAAACTGATTGAAGCTCTGTTTTGATTACTTTGAATACAAGTGCTTGGTGCACACATTGCATCACCAAGACAATCATGCTGGCAGCATTTATCTTTACATCATAACTTCCTTCTTTATTTTTTCTTTGCAGGAACTAGCACATTATCTTGATTTGCTCATCAGTTCAGCTTGTTCATAACAACAGCATGTGAGCTTTAGGGCATTGCATTGTGCCTGGAATGAAAATGGGCACTGTGCATAAAGTTTGATAACTTTATTTTGCATAATCATAAAGGATGAGAGCAAACACTGAGAGCCAGATTTACCAATTTGTTACGCCAGTGCATTAAAAGAAGTACTGTTGGTATTTACAAAGACAGCTGAGTGACAAGATTGCACTAAGAGGTTAGATTTTTGCAACACAACTTTCTTTCATAAGGATTTTTGGAGCAACATACAGCGAGGATAATATTTAAACCAAGTTTGCGACATTCAAACGCTTTTGTGCCGATATTTAGCACCAAAAGAAGCATGTCTTCTTTTTTGATATGGTGGTGGTAGTTATGGCTGCACAGTGGGGGAATCAGAATCAGAAATTTAAGAACACATGTAGAAGAGTTGATGATTTCAAAAATGTGATAAAAACATATAGATTACTAAGCCACCTAATCCTAAATTTCATAAATGAACTAAGAGATGACCTGGAATTTTCAAACAAAAGGCATCAAGCAATAACAGCTGCAAAAAACCTTCCAACTCTTGAATTTTTGGTGTCGGCTTCCGGTGTCATACAGTGGCTGTAAGGAGTGTAAGGAGATTCAAAGCAAAACGGCTGAAAAACAAAGAGAATGGAGGGATGACAAAGTTGCCTTTGAACCCTATGCTGAAGATATTGTTTTTGTTCTAACCAGTCCATTCATGTTAACAAACTTTAAAATCACATTTTCATTTAATAAAGTTTTATTATATTTAAAGAGTGAAACACTAAATGAATTGATTTCAGGACCATGGACAGCGCACATGGTTTTCACAGTGATCTGGTGAGCTGTACTCTAACGACGCGACTGTTTTAAGTGGTGGACCTACAAATTCAGCTGCATACACTTTGACAGTACGTGAGATTTAGATCGCAGCACACCGCAACACTGCCCGGCAAAATCTCAAAATATTGTTGCACGACTTGCATTTCCACATCGAACCCTGTCAATCACCGGGGCCTGTTTCCATTATAATGACTCTTTCTTTGCACTACATTATTAGTCATGTCATATAGAAAAGAAATGATTGCACCTGTGTTTAGAAAAGAGACTTAATCACACCTATCAGTACTATTTGGGGATTATGCTCATGTGCTATTTTGCCCCATTTAGTTAAGCCGGCCCTCGATGTGGGATCCCGACTGAAACACTACATTTCTTTCCTCCAGCTGTGTACAACTGTAAACATGACAATCCCAAAGAGTAATGATGTTGCTGGAGTATACAGTGTAATTTGAAATGGAGTATAAAGCTAGTATCATACACACCATCTTGATTACCATTGTCTGTTTACAGTCTTTTCCTGGAAATCACTAGCCAGGAGAGAAAAATGCAGTCTCTCATATCTTTTATAATCACCAATGTGTCACACCGACCACTGCAACAGACAAAAATATTGTCTGAGCCCAAATAAAACTAATTAGCTTCCTCTGCTGCCCTGAGCAGAACCACCTGCTCTTAAACCTCAGCTTGTAGCATGAGGTCTTCTTCGATCGTTTTTTGGCAGATTTGAGCTGTGCGATGACGAAACTTTCACACGATGTGTCACAACACATAACACACAACAAAATTTCTATTGTCCCATAGCTCATCAAAGTCAGATCCTATGGACTCCTGTAAACTGCCATGAATCCCAGTCTGATGTACCACAATTTGTCAACCACTGAGTTGTATGTGGCCATTGCAAACCTGTGCATACACCCACCAGCAATGTCACAGTTTACCCACACGCCCTGGAGCAAACGTTTACATCACTGCAGAACACTGAGAAGTTAAACCGTCTGAGGTCGGTAAATACAAAGCTTTCTGGCCAAAACTTGTTCGCTGTTGTTTAAAGTGATGCCATCAAATGAGCACGAAGGTCAGTGTCTGATCCGTTTGCTAATCAAGCAAGTGATTAAAGCGAGGCTTTCTCCCTGAACAGATTTACCCCAAATTGTATGTTTGGTTTCATTCAAAAAAGAAATGAAAGGATCAAACGAGCAGTGTTGTGTTCTATTTCACACCGGACTAAGCAGCACAATTCACCAGTCAACCTGAAAATGAAACCCTGAAGTGTGTGGCGCTGGTAAATTGATTCCACACTGAAAGACCTTTTTTTTTTAAACTGCTACAAATAATGATATCATACTTACTGCTGTGAAATCTAAACCTTGGTTACAGCAGACAACAAGCATTGCCTAAAGCCCAGACTCAGTGAGTGATGCTTTGATGCTTGTATTTTTTCACTGACTTTATTGTCTAGATAAAATTATAAATTTTATAAAACAGATACAGTTATATTGACATAAAGCTGGGATCAAAAGTTTACACAGACTCATCATGGGGATGAATATCACAATAATCTTGAGCTTTTACTGATTCCTTTGAACTGATCTTTTCAGGGTGGAATTATTGTTCAGCAAACATCTTTGAAGACTTAAAAAAAAACAAGTGGGTGCAGAAATATCAACTTTGCATTTTCTCTATAGGGTCAAAATTTATATACAGGCTTTAAAAAGTACACTCTGATGAATATTTGTTTAATTCAATTCAGTTTTATTTATATAGCACCAAATTATAGCAACAGTTGCCTCAAGGCGCTTTATATTGTTAGATTAAGATCCCACAATAACAGACACTGTCGATTACTAAGTTGCACCTCAACTAGATGCTTTTGGTAGCCATCTACATTTTGACCATATTTGACTACTCTTCTACGTAGAATTGGTAGGGTTTTTTTTTAATTGGTTGGTTTCTTAGCACAAACACAGATTTTAAGCATAGTCCAATTTGCATTGGGGGTTGATATTAGGGATTTAGGGAAAGCTAGTTCAGAAGCTAAATGTTAGCCTGCTCTATCCATTCCAAAACCAGTTTTCATGTGTGTTTGGGATCACTGTAATCTCAGAACAGCAAATTATGCCCAATTTTTAACCTTCTAGATGTGCATTTGAGGTGAAGTTTTTGGAGGTAATCCTCAAAAAAGTTGATTCTGTTCATCTGGACGTAGCGTTTTCAGTGGGAGAAACGTTTCCTCACTCATCCAAGTGACTTCTTCAGTCTCAGCTGACTGGGCGTTTTCTCCCACTGAAAACGCTACGTCCAGATGAACAGAATCAACTTTTTTGAGGATTTACAACCTGGATGATTGAGAATGCATCAAGAAGTTTTGGAGGTAATCCTACTTCATTATTTCATCCACTTTGTCCAATGCGCCAGTACCACTGGAATCAATACTACCACCGCCATGCTTTACAGCTGGTACAATATTAAGGTTTGAAAGCCTCACCTTTACTCTCCTAAACATACTTGTTGTCATTGTGGCCAAATAACTCAATCCTTGTCTCATCTGCCCATAGGTTTTCTCTCGACTCATTCATGTGAGCAGCTCCAAATTTCAGTCAAGCTTGAGCAGGGGCTTTCTGCTTTGTCTGCACTTTTTCAGTCCATGGCAAAGTAAAACTTGGCTTGAGCCCTTGTGGTTTACTTGCATCCAAATAACTTGTATTTATGTACAGTGGAAAGGATGATCTTGGAATCTGTAGTTGTTTAAATAATAGCTTAATAGCTCTAAGAGACCTTGCTAACTGGTGTAGAGCTCCTTTGTAGATCTTCACTGAGATCCTTGGTTTTTCCCAAACAAATCCTTTTATCTTATAAAAGAGAAACTTTCAGTTGTAGAAAAAAGGACTATCACTGTGGAAAAAGAACAATACAAAGAAATCATGCCATAAATGTCTAAAATCACCGTGAAATTCATGGAAATTGAAGTTAATGTGGCAATGCCTTAAAGCTTTAGTCTTCCTGGTGGCCAGCATGGGGGTAATCTTTCTTTTCGCAAAAAGATGTCCATGTATAGTCTTAGTCACTAGTTTCAAGTCTCATTTAATTCAACATGATTATTTAAAAAAAGAAACCAAGAGGAACACAGGTCCTCAGCTGAACTGAAGACCTGTGGACATTGCTGCTACAATATATATGTTTAATGCTGGGGAAGGCACCATGTGTGTGAAAATCTATCGCATGACAGGAGAGCTTTCACTTAGGAGAGTGATGTCAGAATATCATGTGGAGCAAAACCTTGGTATTGACTTTATCTCAGGCCCTATGAAGCACACACTTCTGCATGTGTTGTCTTATGGGAGAGGCTTAAAACAAAGAGTGGAGAGCTGCAGGAGGAGGTTTTGTTATTCTTTTCTAGATTCTTTCCAATTGCAAATTAAACCTAAATATCAGGATGTTATTTTCTCCCCCAAGTATTCAAAAACAGTATACTAAAAGGATAATGAGTACTATACAGTGTACTCAGGGCTACCTCATGCATTGTGCTGAAGGAAAAGTGACAATGTATGTGAGGAAAGAGAATAATGTGCCACAAGATAAACTGTCACAAAGTTTTAAATTAAGAAAACACATTGAGTATAACACACACATACACACACACACACATATATTTATATATATGTGTGTGTGTGTGTCAGTATCTATTCATGTTGCTGCTCTGTGTTAGTAATGACTTCATTAAATGAAGTCATTATATAGTCTTCTGCATAGAGCTCCATATATGCGGACAAGAGAGCAGCGATTGAGTGAATGATTTAAGACAGAAGCTTTTTGAACCTTTGCAATTCTACAGACACAACCAGTGTTTGCTCCATAGTTTGTTTCATCTCAGGCATTGTGTACGCCTGTGTGCACATTGAAAAAACATGAAAGGTGTTGTTTCCCCCCCCTGTGCTCCATGTTCAAAGTTTTGTGGTGTTTGGAGCAGCGTGAACATAGTGACCTCCTGCTCACAGCACCTTCTTCAGAGGAGGCAGAGCGCCTCTGCCAAGTTGCATTAGATGGACTCATGGTCACCACGATATCCACGGGCCCTGAGAGAGGAGAAAGCAGACAGCATCTGGACACGTCCGTAGTAAAATCATGTGCACACACAGCCACGCACAATCACACACAGAAAAACACACACACACACACAGTGTACTGATCTATTCATGAGTCTGTTCGTGCAGAGGCTGGCAAGACCAATGCTGACTGGACTGAAATGCTGCTGATGCCTGCTGCTCACCTCACCTGACAAACACACACACACACACACACACACACACACACACACACACACACACACACACACACACACACACACACACACACACACTGTGTCTCTGGGGAGCAGATTCACACTGATTGACCTGAAGCCATTTTTCTTACGGTGTCAGTCCAATCATAGATGAGGCACGTGGCCCCTAATGACCCTCCTGCACCACCTCCGACACATACGCACAAACAGCGAGTGTTTATAGTTGATACCATGGTAACGCTTACTATGGAAACTTTAGCCTCTGATGTACCGTTTCATGAAAACATATATTAAGCTGTAATGACGCTCAGGGTGACCAGACTCATTGCGTGAGAAACAACGTCCCACCGAGACTGTTTACATGTAGGAGTGTGTGTGTCTGTGTGTGTGTGTTCTGTGTGTGTGAGATAGAGAGAGAGAGAGCGAGAGAGAGCTAAGAGTTTTTTAAAAGCAATTTATGTAAAACAAAAAATATAGGAAAAATTAGCATGTATACGTACAGAGGCGCATCCTAATCCAAACTAATCTTAGTGTGTGTGTGTCTGTTCCTGTGTGTTTTGGGACTAGAGGTGAAAAACAACATCTTATAATTAGACCAGTCCAGGTCAGGTGACTCCTCAGTGTGACTGGGCAACCTGGTCTACAATACCTTTCCATTAACACCTCTGTGTGTGTGTGTGTTTTCCCACTGCCTGTTATCTCTGTAGGGGAGAGGAGGAAGCCCAGGATGGAGTGGAAATGAAACAAAGGAAGAAAAAAAGAAAGGTAAAGGATGGAGCAGAAAGAAAAGGCATCCAATCAGCAGGCCCTTTCATTAATGAATGGCTTTAGGTGACTGACTTTAGATGATTGTGCAACCCGTCAAAAGAGAGAGGAGAGAACAGGGCACCTTTGTGGTCAACTTCAACGCTCGTTAACATGAAAAGATGGCAAGAGAGAGGTATAGTGAAAAGACTAGGTGAGGCGGGGTTTCGTAAACTTAATTTTCCAGTCGTTTGAAGCTTCATTCTGAAGAGGTGAAGTTCCTCCCACGCAGGACTCCTTTCCTCCTCTTCAGATGACAACTGTTTAAATTGGGGCTCATGTTTTAACCACACAGAAATGCTTCACAGAGTTAAAATTAATGTGTTATTAATATAAACTCTGCCAACCCCAAATGAGCCTTGCTAACATCACCGAGGCAGAACACTTTCTTCAGAAGAGAAATGCAATTCCTAGAAGTTCACTTGACTGGATACTCACCTTTATTCTGTTTGCTTTAACATTTAATTTTTGCTGTGTAGAATTTTTTTTCTTCAGGATGTATACAGAAAGGTAGACCTTGCACCACAGTGCATTATTTTGTAGTCTAATTTTAATGTGTTTTGCTAAACTGACACTATTAAAAGCTTTCTGGTTGCAGTTTAGGCATTTATGGACAGATTACTCTCTTTAATCACTTTAATTATGGATTCTCAGTAGCTTTATAGTTTTGATAGTATTTGATTCAATTTTATTTTATATATCAGCAATTCCCCAAAGCAAAGCAAACCCCAACAATTCTATTCTATTTTATTTATTTTATTATTTTAATCACAGTAATCTGTATTTATCCAATACTGGCCTTGGTACAGCCCCTCAGTCCATCTACTGGCCAAAACAACGAGTTCCTCTAGCATTAACATCAGCACAAAAACTGTGTGCAGGGAGCTTCGTGGCATGGGTTTCTGTGGCCAGGTAGCTCCTCTGGGTATAATGTACAAGGACACCAGTACTTTTATTCATATAGTGTATGCTTACTACTTCATTATTTGATGCTTTGGCCTCATTTAATATCCAGAACTGGAACAGTTAAGTATACATTTCTCTTTAAAATATAAATTGAACAGCACTGTCAGCATAAAAGATCCACAAAAGGTGGCCTATAAATCAATTTCCTTACTTACAGGAAAGTGACTAAAAGGTCACCAGTTTGAATTGTCCGTTCCTGTCCTTCAGTTCCACCTGTGAGATGCCTCTGAGCAAAGCTTAACCCATAAGTGCTCCACTGGGGCTGCCTGGTGTCCAATACCCATTTTATTAGGCAGCTCGAGGCAAGGATGTGTATAACTGTGAGAATGTGAAAAAGGAGCTTTGCTGCCTTTTTGGAATCAGCGATGACTTTCAGGAAGTGATACTTGACTTAAAGGTTGTACAGTTAGTCTGGAGATAAGACCATAAAATGCGTATTCCCATAGATTTAATTAACCCAAATATTTGTGGCTCTCACACTAACACATATAACAGTTTAACACTCCCAGAGGAGTCACTTTAATTAAATAAGTAAACAAGTGAACTGGGAGACCTGTCGAGTGCAGCTCAGTGCACTGTGATTCGGCTGTTAAGTTTACTTTTTATTTTATTAGATTCATTTGCCATTTTTAAAATGATATAACTTATAAATCAGTATGAGTGAAGAGATGATGAAACTGTATTTCTACTGTGGTTTGACAGACCTCTATTAAAATAAACTTGTACTGGAATGCCTTAAATCTTCAGTCTACACTCACCAACCAATTTATTAGGTATACCTGTTCAACTGCTCATTGAAGCACTACTTTTCCTCAATATTAAGCATTTTAAGACCTTTATCTGTGAGAACTCCTGTACAAATAAATTATTAAATATTTATCAGCCAATCACGTGGCAGCAGCTCAATCTGCTGGCATTCAAACTGAGCGTCAGAATGGATAAGAAAGGTGATTTAAGTGACTATGAACATGGCATGATTGTTGGTGTCAGACGGGCTGGTCTGAGTATTTCAGAAACGGTTGATCTGCTGGGATTTTCTAACACAAGGGTTTACAGGGAATGGTCAGAAAAAGAGAAAATATCCAGTGAGCGGCAGTCCTCTGAGCCACTCAGAGGCAACAGTACATAACCAAAATAACCACTAATTACAGCTATACAGACGAGCGTTAAACACACAACATGACAAACCTTGGGGCACAATGGACATGGCAGCAGAAGACCATACCAGGTGTCAGGGTCAGCACGAAAGCATGGATCCACCCTGCCTTGAATCAGTAGTTCAAGCTGCTGCTGGTGGTGGTGTAACGTCGGAGGATATTTTCTTGGCAGAGCCTTTGACAGCCTACCTAAGTAATGTTGCTGACCGAGTCCATCCCTTTACCCAGCTTTTAATGGCTGCTTCCAGCATGATAATGTCACAAACCTCAGATCACCTTAAACTGCTTTCTTGAATGTGACAGTGAGTTCACTGTATTCAAATGGCTTCAACAGTCAGCAGATCCTGATCAAATGGAGCTCTGGGGTATGGTGAAACAGAAGACCCACAAATCTGCAGTAACTATGTGAAGCTATGATGTCAATACAGAGCAAAACCTCAGAGGAATGTTTCCAGCATCCTGCTGAATCTATGCCACAAATAATTAAGGCAGTTAAGAAAGCAAAAAGAAGGTCCAACCTAGTAGGCTCTGTTCATATTTTGTTTGGGGACTATTATTCAGAGGTGACGAAAACATATTTGTTAAAGTGATTTGGGATCACTGATGCAGCACAACAAATTCTTCAAAGTAAAACTTTGCGCGTCATGGCATCAGTGTCCAAATATCTGTCACAAACTTGACATAGACAAAAGGGAAACAACTTGGAGGTTTGACCTACTGGGGAAAACAAGACAAACTACATAGACAGGGCACAGAGGGACCAGAAAGATATATGGACGCAACTGAGGAGGCAAAGAGTAACAGACACTTAGACTACACTATGTGAGAAAAGGACAGACATGAGAACATAGGGATGCAAGAATACAAGGGGACTCTGCGCATAAACTGAATACACTTAGCTCTGATGCCAAAATATTTTTTAAAAAAGAGTTTAAAACAAAGCGCTGGGACAAAAGCCCTGGACCATGACAGAATTACTAGAAATATCCATAAATATCCAAAAATATCCATAACGAAGAAAGTGTTGGCTTTGTGACCCAGTACCTTCAATGAAAATATTATTAATATTCACTCATGTGCAGAGGGAAAAAAAAGTTTTTAAATCTTTTTAAAAATTAAATTGTGATCAGGAAAAATATCAATGCATGAACTATTACACAAACACGTGGACATGGGAGTAATTACACTACTACATATAGATTCACTCACATACACAAGAGCTCACTTTCACAGCCAATCAATCAGTCAAGTCACAAATCCAAAGAAAAGTCAGTAACCTCAGTTTAAATGTGTCTGTGGAGAGCAGCCAATTAAAAATTAATAATCATTCAACACAACAAAAATCAGCTGGAACACATTGATAGACCTGGGGTTGTTAGTATGATATACATACATTTCCTCTATTTATATTATATTTATTAGACTACAGATATTACATATTGATATTGCACATCATAGTATACAGTATGCATGTATGCAGCATTAGTGATAG